>JAJMHM010000010.1:90154-199436 GCA_030566045.1 Geotrichum geniculatum | reverse complement strand
TTACGTCAATCTTTAGTCTTATATTGCTTTTGTTTATAGTTATGGAATATGTATCTGAGTAGCTTTAAGTTGATTATGTTAAGATCGGGTTTACTAAAGATGGAAACAAGCGGGAACGTGCGTTTAGATGTTGGAGGTTCCTTATGGCAGCATTAGGCGAATAAGAGCATCAGATAGACAACTTGGTAAAAAACCAAGATGAGATGTTGATATATTAAAAGGTTAAAACAGTAAATGCAATAATATTAACGTGACTATATAAATAGAGATAAAAAATCATGTAAGATTCAAATCTGTTTTCAGATGTTGAATAGATCTATGAAGTTTTAGATCAGAGAATAGATCTGTTTTTGTATATGGTTGATGGTTTGTTTTAATTGATTTCTGCTAATCCCCTAGTCTAGAAATTAGCTTCTATAGCTTTTCTCTGCTCATCTGTGAGCTTTGTGGGAAATTCGACCTTGACCGTAATCACTAAATCTCCTCTGGCTCCAGGTCTCTTGCTAATAGGCATGCCTCGCTCTGGGAATCTGATAACATGCCCAGGATTCAGTGGTGACTTATTCTCGACCTTGAGCTTCTTACCGTCAAGAGTCTCGACAATGCGTGAAAATCCAGTCAGAGCTTCTTTAAGCGATAGCTTCAAGTCCATTGTCAAGTCATTGTCAACACGCTTGAACCGCGAATGAGGCTTTTCTTCAACGACAAAGACAACATCTTGTGCTGAGCCGTCTGACTGCCAGTCTCCTTCATTAGCAAATGTAATCTTGGTGCCTGCCTTCCAGCCCGGACGTACCGTGATCTGAAGAATCTTTTCTTCAGACACTCCAGACTGGTTGCGTCGTCGAATCTTCATCTTCTTGGTAGTTCCATTATAGAGATCTTCCAGCGTTACTGGCAGCTTGACAGTGATTACAGATTTCTCTGGCGAGCTGCCTCGACCAGCACCACTAGGTCTGAACTGGGGGGTCCGACGAGATCGCTGGCCAAACCCTCCGCCACCACGGAACGATCTAAAGATGTCGTCGTCGTCTGAACCCAGCTCTTCAGACTGTGTGAAATGCTGGAAGATGTTGAACGCATCGTTTGCACTGAAAGGATTTCCGCCGCCAGACGAGAATGAGAAGGTCTGTCCGCCAGGTCCTCCTGGGAATGAGAAAGTGCTGGATCCAAATCCTCCAGGGAATCCACCTGCACTTGCACCGGGGAATCCTCCAGCACCGCCAGCACCGGCTGAAGCAGAAGCAGAAGGCATTGGCCCACCATGTCTCGCGGCTTCGAGACCGTAGTCGTCATAGATTTGACGTTTGTCGCCGTCTGATAGAATATCGTAGGCCTCGGAGATTGCCTTGAACTTTTCTGTATCACCAGTAGGCTTGTCTGGATGGTACTTCAAGGCCTGTTTTCTGTACGCTTTTTTCAATTCGTTGTCCGACACGTCGGGCTTCACGCCCAGTAAGTCGTAGAGCTTTGTTTCTTTAACCATTATATCAAGCGTTGTTGGAAAGTCAATTGGGGTTCATGAAAGAAACTGAGAAAGAATTCAGAAATTGGCTGTGTTTTATACTTTGGCCATGCTTCCAGCGCAAGACAGTTCACGGCTGATCTGGCGCTTGCTAGAACCTACCGTGGTCAGAGCCAAATGCTCCCAGCCAGCCAAATGCTGCTTGAAAGGTGCTAGAACCTTCTAGAAAATGATCACGTGTGATCACGTGTTTTCCGTTTTTGTACTTGTGAAATAGGTTGAAGAGAGGAAATGAAGATGAAAAGGAATAGAGATGAGAGGAATTGTAGTTTGAGAAATGCTATATGAATTGAATAGCAATTGGTTGATTTCAAGTGGTTTTGGTGGAATTTTGTGAGTATAGAGGAATTCTTATGAGTTACAAAGGTTTAATATATGCTTATACAAAGGTTTGTTTAATAGACATAATTCATCTTTTAAATAAAACCTTTAATTCTTCTATTTATTAAAAGAATTATGCTTATTTATGAACTATATTTAATAGATGAATTATGTTTAATAGATGAATTATGTTTAATAGATGAATTATGCCTATTAATTATTATGACAAACTTTCCTATCATGCTTATTTACCATTAAATTTTGAAATATTTATTTGAATCTCTGAAATATTTTTGTATTTATTTGAATATCTTGTTTATTTTAATATTTTGTCAAACTTTGGATTCTCGTATCAACTAACTAATCAGTCTTCATACGAATCGCTAACCCAAATGCCATATTAAAATGTCGCCACTAGAATCCTTCATCTTACAGTTATCTCACAGTTGTTCATCTCAGCTATTCATCTCAGTCATCTCTCAGTCATCTAACAGCTATCCTTCTCAGTATCCCATAAATCCCTAACCCATTTACCCTACCTTTTAGTTTTTCCTTCATCTTGACTCAGTTACACCATCGTTTTCCCCTAAGAACTGACCATCAACAAAGAAGGCCTGCTTTGCTGAACAAACCAGATTCACGCGTCTATATCGCCAATTTACTGCTGCCGTCCTCCTCCTCCCGCTCCTTCACCATCCCATCTCTCGTTTTTCACCAGTTCCCCATTGAAACATTGCAATATAACGAAATTTCAAAGAGACTGAAAAATATCAAACTACACCAAGAAAATGCCGATCCAGCGAACCATCAAAGTAATCACGAAACAAGACATTCTGAAAGATGAACCAAAGATTGAGAACTTTCCTACACGAAAATGGAGCATTGAAGTCGTTCTATTAGGTAGAAACGGCGAAGAACTACCAGCCAAAATATTTGACAAAGTCACATACAAACTCCATCCCACGTTCGTCAATCCTACCAGACATTTCAAGGAGCCTCCCTTTAGAATTGAAGAAAAGGGATGGGGTGAATTCGACTTGACAATTGTATTGAACCTCGCTGATAAGGCCGGTGAAGAGGTCTTTTTGCATGATTTGAACTTCAAAAATAATCGCTATGAAGTCTTGCACACCTTGAACTTACCGACCAACAAACCGGGCTTAATGAAAATCTTGCAAGAAGTTGACCCAAACTTCAGCCCCAGTGCCGTCGAGGATTCTGCAAACAGCTCGGCCAACAACAGCAACAAACGAAAATTAGACTCTGTCTCTGGATCTGGCTCTGCATCTTCAAATCTAAATTCTAAAATCAAAAAGAAATCAAAGGGCTTTGAGAAGAACTCGATAAACCTCGAGAAGCTCACAGAGCTACTCCAGAAGTTGTCGGAGGAAGATTTGTTGGTTGTTGTCGAGATGGTCACGGACAATAAAACCAGTGACATGTACGTGAAGAATGACATTGAACAAGGTGAATTTCATATGGATTTATATACTTTACCCGACTCTTTACTGAAGAGTTTATGGGATTTCGTCAAGAACAAATAGAGTGGTTTAGCCAGATAGTCTATATGAAGGTTGCAATATAATGAATGAAATCTGTTTATTCGCGTCAACGCGTTTATCAGTTCGCGAAACGCGGCTGTTCTATGTGTCCATAGATTGAATAATAAAGACAAAATTACATTAATAAATCATTCATCCATCGCATCAAAATTAACAACATCCGATACAGATATCTCAGATTTAGTATCAAAATTGCTGGGCGTCGCAGACAGTAACGATGGATCTACTAACATCCCTTCACTCTCATTAGAAGCCTCCTTAGCCGGTGCTTGTGAACCAGTAATGTCTGTGTTGGTTGGGTCAGTCTTGTTAGTATCAAGAGATGGTTCAACCGAAACATTTTCCGCAGCATTGGTAGACTCTATGATATCGCCATGTTCTGTAGCTCCTTCAATCTCTCCATCAACAACCTCCTTCTTGATCTCTTCAGTTGTGTCCTCTAAATTGGTAGAATCACCTCCCTTCTTTTTCTTCTTCTCAGCTTCTCCGTCCTTGGCCTTCTTTTTGCTCTTGTACACCCTAACTCTAGCAGGTATAAACATATTGTCTGGAGGTTTCGCAGGTAGAACTAACTTACTTAGTAGCTCCTCGTCTCGCTTGTCAATTTGGAACCATACAAACCAATTCCTAGCTCGCTCTCGAGCAGCCATAGTTTCCTTCATGTATTCTGCTACCAGCCCTGGTTTGTTAACACTTCTCTCTAAAATTGGCAGAGACTTCACGGGCATATTCCGTATGGTAACTGTTAACGGGTAAAAGAGCTTTTTCTTCCCATCGTCTTCAACAGCAAGGCCCTCTTCGGGCTTGATCAAAGCATCGGCTTTGGGTGTAACTTCAGTAGAAGCACCATTAGTTTCATCAGTCGTTCCTGTTTTCATGTTTCCAGGAGGGGGTTTGGCTCCAGACTTGGACCTCGCACCTCCCTCAGGAAAAAGAAGCAGAAAAGAAACTAAAACTTCATTCGTCGGTAAAATTTCAATGATTGAATTTTTCGGAATAATGTATCTATCGGCAGGATTGTCTTTGAATTCAAACACAATTGTTACTTTTTTCTGAAGCTTCTTGGGAATATATGCAGTTTTTGGTTTGGCTCCTTCCTTTTTCTTCGAATCTTCTCCTGTTCCTTTCTTGGATCCTGCGGTGCGTCCTCTAGGCTTGCCTGGTTTTCGAGGAGTTCCATCTTTCTTCTTGGACTTGGGTTTAGAGGCAGCTAAAGCTGGAGGAGGTGGAGGAGGTGACGCGGGCTTAATTGCAGGTGGTCCAGTGCTAGGAGCTCCTGGAAAGTCCCCAGGTTCAGGTACCGGTTTGAAATATTTTGGAATGTCTTCCAATTCCATAGATCGTGCCCGATTAATATAAGCTTGGAAAGCAGTTATTTGTTCAGATGTAGCATTACCACTGGCAACAATCTTCATCAAACTGTTCAAAGATCGATCAATTCTAGCTATTGCTTGTAGCTTCATAATTGTAGCCATATTGTTTAGATTATTCGTGGTTGGAGGTGGTGAGGTAGAGCTTGGTTGGGCAGGTTCTGCTGGAGGTTCTTTGGGCTTTTCTTTGATAGTATTTACAGGTTTTGGCTCCAGGTGTGGTTCCTTTTTCCTCTTCTTCTTCTCTTCAGGCTTATGCTTTTCGGAAACAATCTCAATAGTTTCAGTGGCAGGTTGATTCATTTTTTCGGTCTGTAGTTCATTGGCTTTCACTTCTGAAGCATCTTTAACGGCAGTTTCAGCTTTGGCTGGCGTTCGATCTTTCAAAAGCGTATCGTCTTGATTTATAGAAACAGGTTGTTCTGGAGCATTCGGTAGAGGCTCATTCTTTTCCTGGTCCAATCGAGACTTTTCGGTCTGTTGAGTCTGCTCACTCTGTTTGGTCGCTTTTGTCTGCTCAGCCTGTCCAGATTTTTCAGTATTCTCAGTGCTTTCGCTTTGCTTGGTTCGAACAGACTGCTCCGTCGCGCTAGCGTCCTCTTTCCTTACTTCGGAAGCTGGATCAAGCTGTTTATTGTCGCTACCCTTCTCCTTACCATCCAAAGATTCACTGTTCACAACGTCTTCCTTCTCGCTGCCAGTTTCGCCTTCCTTGCCTTTGGTCTCATCCTTACTATTGTCTTCTTTGGGATCGTCTTTTGATTCGTCTTTAACAATGAACAGTTTAACATCAAATATATGTGGACCGATGGCCATCAAGCATTCGCATAGCTTTGCCATCTTTTCTCTAGCATTGACTTCTCCTTCTGCCAGCTTTCGTCCTCTGGGAGGTCTGGTCCAGAACTTGGTGAACATGGCGCCGGACAGCCATTTGTTACGCGACTGGGCCAGCGCATGGCTCAATGCAAAGCTCTCCTTCACTGACAAAGGCTCTTCAAGTAATGTAATATCTACTGGATGGTCAGAGACTGGAATATCATCCATCACAGTATAGGGATACTTTGGAGGAGGCGGTGGAGACGGGGTGTGGACTTTCTTTGACCGTCTCTTCGTTCCAGGCTCTGAAGCTGAAGCTCTTTTCCTTTTTGCCATGACTGAGCTGTGATATGAATCAAGTCAATTTGCAACTGAACTAGTCAATGCTACTTCAAAAAAAATTATCAGATAAACAAGTCCAATGTAGATTAATTAAGAAATGGTAAGAGAAAAACTTCAAACCAGAATCGAACGAACGCACTAGGCAAAAAAAAAGGTGCGTATTATGTAATGATCCCTAGCCCCGAACGCGAATATATTAATTTTTTTCGAGATCAGTATTTTCCATCTTATCCAACTTCACACCCTATGATGTCAAGAAGCTCTAGATCATCTACTGTCATTGAGCACAGTTTCATGGATGAAAGGCCGTATAAGAAGCAACGGGTGGTAATTGATTCTGGATTGGATCAAGCAAATGGCTTGATCACGCCTGATGAACGCTCTAGTGGTATGTCTGTGATCCCATATTCTCTAGAAGACAACTAACCAGCGTTCCAGATGGCTATGAACCCGGAGCAATTAGAAAAGTAGAGCTTCATGATTTTGTCACATATCATCACGCTGAATTCATTATCGGACCGTCTTTGAATATGATCATTGGGCCAAATGGAACTGGTAAGAGTACTGTTGTTTGTGCGATATGTTTGGGCCTGGGGGGCAAACCTGAAATTCTAGGTCGAGCAAAATCACTTCGAGACTTTATTCGAACAGGAGCAAAATCAGCATCCATCACTATAGAGCTACAAGGACATCTAAATTCGCACAATTATAAAATCAAACGGACTATCGTGGACAATAATTCAACTTGGTATGTGAATAAAGCTCCCTCGACTTCGAAGCATGTACAAAAGATCATTGAAGAGTTCAACATTCAAATGGACAACCTTTGCCAATTCCTCCCTCAAGATAAAGTTAGCAAATTTGCAGAGTTGCCTGCAAATGAGCTTTTGATTGAAACAGAACGAGCAGTTGGATCACCCGGTTTGATCAAAAGCCACGAAGAGTTGATGGATCTGGATGAAAAACAGGCTCAAGTTACCAATAATCTGGAAAGTAACAAGAAGCAGCTTGAGGAATTGAAGCGAAGACAGGAAGAAGACAAGAAGGTTATAGCGGCACTCAAAGAACTTGAAAAGGCTAGAGAAGAACTGCGACTGTTGGAAAAGGCTAAATCTTTTCTCATGTACAGAGAATTACGAGAAAATAAAAAGGTACAGGAAGAAAAACTTAGAGTTACGGAAGTAGAATTTGAAAGGATCAGGGCTTCTATGAAGCAATATATTAAGCTTTCAGATGAGTGTGCAGAGCATGCCCAAGAACAAGAGGAACAAAGTAATCACGTCAAATCTAAAATGAACTTGGTGAAAGGAGAGATTGGAAGATGTTCTCAAGCACTACAGGCTGATGTTGAACAGTTACAGAGTGGACAACTAGAATTAAATTCCATATCTTCAAAGGAGCGTCAGCAGAGAAAAAGAATTGAGGATTTGGAGTACCGAGTGTCAACGTTGAGAGATCTGGTAGAAAAAGACAAAACTGTGAGTCCTGAAGACATCAAAAAGGCCCGTATGGAAGTGAACGAGATCAATGCTCAGATAGAAGAAAAAGAAGAGGAAGAAGGAAGTTATTCATTGGAAATTTCAGCATTTCGCGAGCAGCTCCAGCGTCATAATGGCAATAAGGAGTCCACTCGCACCAAGCTGGATAAGCTGAATTCTGTGTTTGATCAAAAGCTGGACCTGCTGCGAAGGATGCCTGATAGATTGAGCCAGGACACAGTGAATACAGTGCAGTTTATTTTGAAGAACAAGAATTTGTTTGAGCACGAAGTGCATCTTCCACCGATATTTTCAATGAACATTAAGGACCGGGACTGTTTATATCAGATTTCATCTATTATCAACAAAGCGTCGATGAGCACGTTCACTTGCGAAAGTCGCGATGACTATCGCAAGTTTACGAGACTGATTATAGATGAAAAAGGCTGGAACGTCAATGTTAATGAGTATAGTCAAAGTGGATTAACGGCGTCTCGCGATCACCCTCGACCATGCGAACCGGAGGAACTGTCTCAATATGGATTTGATGGCTACATTATCAACCTTCTTGAAGCTCCGGAGCCAGTTCTCAATATGTTATGCCATAAGTCGATGGTTTCCAGTGTGCCCTTTGCCAAAAGGCCGTTACCAGTTGACAAAAGAAATGAAATCACAAAAGCCGTAGATGCAAAGGGAGATCCAAAATTTCGTCGGTTTTCGGACAGCCAAACACTAACGCTGTTGGTTAGATCTATCTATGGCCAGCGCAATATCTCTAGTCGGGTTGTTGCACTGGGGAGGAACATACCGGCGTATTTCAGATCTTCTGGAGGAAACGATGAAGCGGTCAAGCGTTATGAGCAGCAGTTGGCCCAGATTGAAGAAGAAATCCAAACGGTTGCCGAAAGTCTCAAGGCCAAGGAGCTGGCGAGGCGGGCTATTAGAGAAGAGATGGATGAGCTGAGGGCTCGACTAGCGGATTTGAAGCGGATCTACCAAGAGCAGCGCAACTCTGTCAAGAGATCTGAGGAGCTCAAGGTCAGATTAGAGAGATCACAAAGTGAATATGAGTCGGCCAAAGCGAATGTGACAGACTATCGGGCACTGATGGGACGTGCTGAGGACATGATTGAAGGGTACTTAACGGCCATTAGCGTTTCTGCTAGCAAGTTGGTGAAGCAGCAGAAGAAAATGGTTGTGTTACAGAGACAATATCAGGAGCACGGACTACAGAGCGCATCTTGGGAGAATGACGCACGGATATACAAGATCATGGGCAACAGAGGAACGGAGGAATTGCAAGAAGAGATGGAGGCTACGCGAAACGAGGTTGAGAAGTGCAAGAAGCAAATGCAGGGCATGAAGAAGCAGGTGAAGAAGATTCGGGACTCGTGTACGTTGGACGAGCGACAGCGGATTGAGAACGAGTTCTATGCGAGGGAAGAGGTGACTTCCGAGAGTGTGACGGCCGAGATGGAGACGCTGCGGATGCTGGTTGATTCACGAGAGACGGCGAATGACCGGTCTACGCTTAGCAGATTCAACAAGCGCGCGGAGGACATTGAAGCACTTTCACAACTTGTCGGGGAGGGAGACAATAACAGTAGTACTATATCTGAGCAGATAGAGCGAGTCAGACTGGGATGGGAGAGTGAGTTGAGACACATTGTTTCAAAGGTTTCGCATGAATTTTCCAATGCATTCCAACTCATCAAGTGTCAAGGAGAAGTGAGACTTGGGAACACGGACAAGAGCTTCAAGGACTGGACGATAGATATTATGGTTTCGTTTAGAGACAATACGGAATTGCAGGTGCTCAATCATCAACGGCAGTCTGGGGGAGAGAGGTCTGTGTCTACGATATTTTACTTGATATCGCTGCAAGGGCTGACAAAGTCGCCATTCCGGGTTGTTGACGAGATCAATCAAGGAATGGACCAGAAGAACGAGCGAATAGTTCACAGTCGGATGGTGAATGTAGCATGTCAGGAGAACTCGTCGCAGTATTTCTTGATTACGCCCAAGCTATTGACAGATTTGGAGTACCATCCTAAGATGAAGGTTCATTGTATATATTCTGGGAGTTTTGTGAAGGATACGGAGAGGATTAAGGTTTCACCTGCATATTTGAAGAACTTGGTTGCTATAGCGCGGAGGATAAGAGAAGAGGATGGTTTTTCATGATGGTTTTTCATTTGATTTGGGTCTCGGGAGAACATCATGAACCAGTTTGCCCCTGAAGAATGCGAGACAGTTGGTGATATTTCGAGTCTAAGCGGGCTAATTCAGAGGTGCAATATATTTAATCGAGGAACAGAGACTGAGACTTTCAGGAAAATGAATTGGAAATTGCATTAATGATGGTAACACGGAGAAACGGGGGCTGGAAGGAGGTAAGTCAGCACGGTTTTGACGATTTTATAGAAGCCATTGAAGCCATCACGATACCAATATGAAAAGGTAGTCAGTCAAATAGCATGAGTTTGGTATCAGCCACAGGTAATGTCTAGTCAGTGGTCAGTGGCGTGGCCCTGTTTGGTCCTGTCTGGTATTGTCTGGTCCTGGTCTTGGTCTTGTCTAGTCTTGTCTGGTCTTGCTTATTGGCCTTGCTTATTGGCTTTGCCTATTGGCTTTGCCTATTGTCTGGTTGGCCTATTGTTTGGCCTTGCCTAAATGACAAACGCAAATCTCCAACAACGTTCAGTCAATAGACAATAGAGATGCAGAGTCTTGCTGGATCTCCATTGAGCGTCTGCATACGAGTTTTCCATGGCGGCAGCAGCCAAAGAGAGAGCAGCCGCCAGCTGAAGCGGCAAGGCCAGCCAGCGAAATAACTCTAGTTGATTCAGGAAGGTTCCTGAAACGAAAGAATTACGTGCCTAAGAGTTGCAGATATGCCCAATTGAAAGCTTAAAGAGCAGGAAACATGGTAGACAGGATTTGAAGGAAAAAACCATATGGATGGAAGAGCCAGCCTTAACTTAAAATCTTTTGGTGGCTGTTTTGATGGGGACGTGGAGAGATTTAACTGGAGTCTGTTTATTGGAGTTTGAGTTGAAGTTTGAGTTGGATTCTTGGAGTTGGAGTTGGAGTTGGAGTCTTTAGACTTGTCTTTATTGTCTTTTATATTCAAGTATCTTTACTATCTATTCTCAGTTATTTTCAGCTATTCTCTGCTATCCTCTGCTATTCTCTGCTATCCTCAGCTATCCTCAGTTATTCCCAGTATCTTCTCAATATCTTCTCAGTATCCATTGTTAATTCCAACCCAATCCCATCCAATCCAATTCTAAATCACCATCCCCAGAATCCAGCTTGATCGTGTTTTGACGCGCTTCAAATCCTTTAATTCATTATTTATTTTTTTTTTCAGATTTCCTAATTCGGACTTGGAAACGCCCTTTCAATTGCATTTTTGTCTTTTCTTTTTCTCATCGTGATCTCTGGAATTAATATATAAAGCACCAAACCCCCTTTTCCTCCTGAAATTCCTCTCACCATTCTTCTACAAACACGCTTGACTCTCTCTCTCTCAAAATGCAATTCAAAACCGCTTTCGTCACTCTCGCTACCGCCATTACTGCTGTTTTGGCCGCTGATAATGCCTTCCTTACTCCATCCTTTGGTCAAGTCATCAACGTTGGCGAAGGCTCCATCTCTGTCACTTGGACCCCTACAACCTCTGGTAACGTCAACCTGATCCTCCGTAAAGGTGGTGCCAGAGACCTCGAAGTCATTGGAAATATCGCTTCAGACATTGCCAACTCCGGCTCCTTCAGCTGGACTCCTGATTCTGCTCTTAAAACCAACACCGATTACTCTATCGAGATCCAAGATGCTAATGATTCTAGTATCTCTAACTTCACTCCTTACTTTACCGTTCTAGCTGTTGGTGAGGGTGTTACTTCCAGTGGTTCTGCCAGTGGTTCTGCTTCTGCCACCTCTGGTTCTGCTTCTGCTTCTGGTTCTGCTTCTGGTTCTGCCTCTGGTTCTGCCAGCGCTTCTGCTTCTGCCACTTCTGGTTCTGCTTCTGCCAGCGCTTCCGAGTCTGCTTCTGCCTCTGGTTCTGCCTCTGGTTCTGCCTCTGGTTCTGCCTCTGGTTCTGCCTCTGGTTCTGCCTCTGCTACCTCTGCCTCTGGTTCCGCCAGTGCTTCTGGTTCCGCTTCTGCCTCTGACTCTGCTTCCGCCTCTGGCTCTGCTTCTGCTTCTGGCTCTGCTTCTCACTCTGGCTCTGCCTCTGCCTCTGGCTCTGCCTCTCACTCTGGCTCTGCCTCAAGCACTCTTTCCACCTCGGCCTCTAGATCTGCCGCCACCAGTAGTGCTGCTGCTACCTCCTCTGCTGAAAATGCTGCCAATGCTGCTTCCATCAACGGCGTTCTCGCTCTTGGTGCTGCTGCCGGTGCCTTCTTCTTGTAAGGTACTTTCCCGTCATATTGCTCACGCAAACATTGTCTTCAGTTCCCATTTATTCATAGTCATCAATTCATTCGTAATAATTAATCAATTCTATTTATTTTAGTTTATTTTTAACAAGCTCTATATTCTGTTTAAGGTTCTACAAACCGGTGAAAATATTTGAAACTTTCATGCGTTCCTAAAAACTCCAGAGCTTTGGTTCTGGAAACGATTACAGTTGGAGGTTGAGTCTTAAGAAAGTCGAAGCTCGCCATGACAAGACATGCCCTTGAGTGAAGGTGATTGCTATAAACTCTGTTAGATCCCTTGTGGCTAGCTTGTCGTATGAATATTAAACTCAACCAGCCTTCTAGCTATTCTACATAAAATCATCTTCCAGACCGTTAGGTCAGAGCTTGATTCTTTTACAGTTAGGTTCCTAGACAATCATATAGTTTCCAATAGTAAATCGGTACCTGAATACATCTGTAAAATGGCTGGATCGGACAATTTCTTGACCGTTGAGTCCTATTAGAATTTTGACTATAATCTCGATCTTGGAAAGTGTCAACTCTATAGAAGGTACCTTTTTTGTATATTAAAAAGAAAATGGATTTTTATCCGTTTGATAAATCGTTTGGTAAATCGTTAAATAATATCAAAAGACGCCCATCGCACATGAAACTTTTGGCTTCGGTTCTACAAAAGTCATTTGTTTACTTGAATTAATATTTAGACAATGGAATGTGGGACGACGCTTAAGCCTCGAAGACAATATCACAAGTTTAATTAGAAAACGTTCATACTTCGCAAGTGGCGGGATCTAGATCACCAATATTTTGACATCTGCACCTACCAACTTCACCAACCATTTGTTTTTCAGATTTATGCTTAAATCTCCTGCAGTTCCAATACAAGTACAAATAAATAAATTATCATGGCTATACGTTAACTAATTCATATCCTCTACTTTAATCACAGGTACTTCAGGTTCTCCTGTCAAAAAATTTCGACTATCAACGCTTTCACATCTAGCAGCGTCCCCAAACGGATTCTCTTCATTCTTCTCATCCACCTCTTCAGACCTTTCTCTCCAACTATCAGTATTCCATACTTGCCATTTGGTCTTACCCATCCGCTTTATGTTTCGATATCGAATTACAGACTGTGCCATCAAGATTGCACCCGTAGTCCTTTCTTGCTTAACCAACTCAGTTACCCTTCGTTCTATCTCTCGATACCTAATGTAATCATGCAGCTTCAACGACTCACTGTACTTCAAGTCTTTGTAGAATGGAAACTGAAGTAGTAACTGATTGAAATTGATTCCTCGCTGAGGATCTGACAGCAAAAATGCATGCTTGCAGAATCTTTCATATAGCCATCGCTTTTCTGTGTGCTCCTTGGCTGGATAGTTTCGAAGCTCCTTATTCAAGGCATTAATGTCAACCTGGTACTTATTGCTTGACTCGGCCATGGAATTTAATAATATGCTTCGAGCCTTCCAGTTTCCATCATGAATTCTTAACGAAAAGTATCCATCCAGCTTTCCCAATAATTCATAAAGTTTGCTTCTGGGAATATATCCAGTAGAATTGGGATCAAATTCAAACCATACATTTTTGAATTTTCTAATCTCATCTCGATTGATCTTGTTGTCGGTTCGTCGAGAAACATAGCTGAAATTTTCATAAATCAAAGACACGAACATATTGGCAAAAATGTACATGGAAAGAATATTCCAAGAAATAAATAGTACCATGGCATATCCACTACTGCCGCAATCAGTTCCTCCAGCTGAGTCTCGATAACAGTGCGGTTCTTCTATCAAGTAGTCGTTCATGATCATGTTCCATCCTTCTCCACAACTCATCCGATAAAGAAGAACTAGCGATCTGGGTACTGTCCGGAAGTTAGTTGAAACGCTTCCATTTGGTCCAATTCTGGTCAATCCAAATACTTGGTTGAACGCAATTCCATAACCCAGATACAAAATGGCCCAGACAACCAGTAAATTTCCTAAACTTGATGCAGACGCAGCACAAGTCTTTAATAGCTGATCTAATCTTCGGCTTCGAGGAATTAACAATATGAGCATACCAGCGGAAAAGACCTTCTGAATATTGACAAATACAGATATTGGTCGAGGATCAAAGTACACGGCAGTAATTGTAGTCATTACAAACGTGCAGGTAGTAACAATAAGCCCATAGACATCCCATCGTCTCTTGAAGAACTTTTTGACCCCAAGTGCGTACAATCTCAACAAAACGTACATGAAATAACTGAATACAAAGATCACCGAAAGAATCTTGTTGGCCCATTTCACATTCAGTGGACTGGGGTAGAAATCAGTACAATAAATAACGACTAGTAGAATCAAGTTTATTGTCGACCCGATAGTTAACCAAGATTTCGGCTCAATGACAAGATTGTATATCTTGAATCTGAAAGTACCCGGAGTGATTCCAGGTGGTCTTTTTGCTGGTCTTACCAGTTTCAACATGCGCTCCAGTTCATACCAACTCTTTTGATCGAGAGTCATAAATGCTGAACCTCTCAAAGTCGAATAGTTTTGAATAATAACAGACAAGAACAGAGTCAAAATGAACACAGTACTTATCAAGTTGTAGATTAGCACAAAAACCGCGTTAAATCTGTCTGCGTAATAATATGGCTGCGAAAGATCACCAGAAGCAATATTCATAACTGATTGCAAAACATCAACTAATCCTTCTAACGAAATAATTTCAAAGAGAATCAAGAAGGAGTGACCAAAAGTATTAAAATCATAGTATGATTTTGTTACTGTCCTTGGGCTTAGTACATCCCAATTGAATGGAGTATTAACATATTCTCCAACGCACTCAAGTAAACTCCCTTCAAAGTCTGAATCATTACAGTAGTATAATCTTCCTCTGAAAATATTCAAACCCCACACGGAGAATGGAAATAACAAGCCAACAGCGACAACAGATGCTGCAAATAGTTTCGATACACCGACAACCAGTACATTATGAAATAATTCTTGTGCTTTTGAACTGAAACTCAGCAGTCGCAAAGCCCTCAAAGCCTTGAAAGCTCTGATCAATCGTGCAACGGTATTTCTGCTATGCAATTCCTGAATCAAATTAATCCATAAAGTATTCAACACCATCAGATCAATAACACCCCAAATAGATCGTAAGTAAGCATTAGGAGCGTTATAAAACCCGTCTGCAATCACTTTAATAACAGCCTCAATAGTAAAGATGAGTACAAACAAGATATCCGTATAAATCACCCAATTGATTCCCGTATTTTCTCGAGACAGGTTCTGGTAGTATAATGGAGTAACAACAGCAGCAATTGCTACTAATGCAATAGTTGCCAGTAACATGAACGTAGAAAACAAATACCAAACAAATGGAGTAGGATTTGTACCCTCAAGCCTGACACCATAACTAGGAGCCACAATACTTTGACAGAATACACGGACAGGGTGCTCAGGACGGAAAAAGTTCATAGAAGTGTTATACCTTGGGTTTTCTTTCAAATACTTTTTTCTCTCTTCTTGCAGCATATTTTTTGCTTGTAGTAACCCAGATACAATATCGTCCGAATTGACATGTTGCTCGCTATCATATTCTCTGATTTCATTTGCATCGTGGAAAGGATTATCTCTCTGCTTCTTTTTTCTTCTCTGCAAAAACGATTTCACCGGAATGAATGGAAGATCCGCCAGAGATTTCAATAGGGATCCCGCTTTTTGATCAGTTTCGCTTTTATTCGTCGCTATCTCTCCTTCAACAGAAGACGTTAAAAAGTTCTCCATTTTATCTTTCTGAATAACATTCAGAGCATTGGCTACAAACATTTTTGGTCCCTTTCTGAACCCGAGTTTTTCAGCCAAAAGGTTTTTTGTATCCTGAAAAACATTGTAATCTTTTCTCTCATTAATAACGTCAATGACAAATGCCTTAATCTGTTCTCTTCGTTTTCCATCTGGAGAAATATCCAAATTTTCAGAAATGACTGCAATGAACATATTCAAAACAACAAAGTTGGATAAAATGAACCAGCCAATGAAAAAAGCACCGATACAACCTCGCGAAAAAGATGATTCCGCACTCTCAATTGCAATATACATGATCTCTGTCCAGTTCTCAGTGGTAGAAACCACATACATGGCAAGAAATGCATTACCCAAGTTCTGGAAAGCGAAAAAGTTGATCTCATCATCATCTGAAAGCATTGGGATAACACCTCTCAAAAGCTGACACGCTAAGATGGCCGATAAAAAGGTGACGAGATAGTAAAAGATGGTCATACTGAGAATTGGCTTGAAATCACTAACAACTCTCGCCCACAAGTCTCGAACAAAACCAATTGCTAAAACAATTCGATAATACCTTGCAATCTGAAATATACTCAACCACCCATAGAGTACTGGAGTATCTGGAATGGGTTTGATAAGAATGACAGAAGTTGCGACAGCTAAAGAGAGATCCAAGCAGTTCATTGGACTGCAAAAGAACAATCTGACTCGTGGGATATATAGCACGAACCTCAGAATAATTTCTAGAGCCAAAAATGAGGTTACAAGGAGCTCTAGTCTATAGATATCGTTAATGTAAGTAGCATCAGCGCGGTGAGAAACTGTGCATTGGGCGATTAGACTGGTCACGATAAACATCAAAGGAATTTCGCGGCAATAGTGGTAGATTCTTCCAATTTTGTTTCTTCTAATATGAACAATGTGGACATTCTGACTCGAGAATAAAGCGTGAACTCTGGCAACAGCATCACCAGAAGGACTATTTCCTTCTTCTTCTCTGGTTTCTTTAAACGAAGACACAATTACTGCAATAAACAAATTTGCCAACCAAAGACCTAAAGCGAGACTTCCTATAATGAAAAATAGTGAAGCGACCAAGTATTCAGCGTTGATAATATCATACATGATATCAGTGAAAGTGTTAAACGACATGATGACAAAAACCATTTGGAGGGATTGTAGAAAGTTATCAAAACTGACAGTGCCTCCTTGAGGATTCTCTCCAGTCAAACATAACGAATTTTCGGGACAAGTATAACCCTTTGGCGTTATGAAAGGTTTTGAGTTCTCATCCATAAAGGGTAGACGAACGCCATCCTGCATATAACTTCCGCAAAACTGATCATCGTTCACCCAAGTGTCTGTAGAGTTATCTGGATTTGTCCAGACACATCTTCTTTGCAGAGAATGATTAAAACTTTGCACGCCAATAATTGAAAAGAATACCCTGTCAAAAAGTTAGATCAAGTAGAGAAATGGAATAAGAGTTTGTACTCACCAAAAAAATGCAATAAAGACAAATACGTTTGCCAACAGCGGGCCGGCCTTTTTCAAACTTTTCATGATCGAAGTAGTTCCAGCAGTCATATTCAAAAGTTGCAATACTGGCAGACCACTAAGCATTCTGAAAATGAAGATCTCGCCTTGGATATCAACACCGAGTATCATCATGAAGAAAGAGGCCCAAAAACAGAGTGTTGCAATAAAGTCAACTCTTGCCCAACTACTTCTCAAAAACGCACGTTCGGGAGCTATATTAGAGGTGAGTTCTCCAATAGCAGCGTTGTTCAAGTTTTTGCGATGCTGGCTAGGGATCAAGATAGCAAAGGATTTAACTACAGGCATTTCTTTACCTCTGCGTCGACGATACAGTTTCTCTCTCGTGAGCTCCGTTCTATTTAGTAACCGGTATCTCTGGGAATCATCCCAGAAACCATATGCTATTGATTTTGCGACAATGATGATAGTGTAGCAGATGAAAATCACCAACTGGCAGACGTTGACGTAGGATTTGTACCACGGAGGGAAAGCAAAAGATTCTTTCGACTTAAGATCACCCTCGTAGATATCGTAAAAGGAGCCGGCAGAGAGAACGGCGGTTTGGAACATGATGAGGAACAGCGAGAAGGGAGCGACCCAAGGTTGGTGTAGAGTTTTGTACAAGAATCTGCGGATTCGGCTGTCATTGTCAAAGTACTTGAAGGACTTTCCAGGGAGTCGAACTGGCGGCAACGGCGGCGGCGGTTGAGAGGAGCGGTCGGATTGATGAGATTGACGAGACTGATGGGACTGATGGGAATGCCTGGGCTGGTGGGGGGTCGACTGGATTGAGTTGATATCGGAAGTGTTCAGGAAGGTGGAAGTTGGAGAGTAGCCAGAGTAGTTAGATGGGCCGTCTTCAAAGGGATTTTCGCTTGGATGGCTGCTATACTCGGTGGTTTGTAGAGATAGAGGAGAGAAGTCTTTGCGGTTTATTTTTCTGGAGAGAGCACGCATGGCATTTGACAGATGGCGCACGGGTGAGTATGGCGGCTTGCCAATATCATTGGCACTGCTGGTACCGGTGTTTATGATGCTATTGTTGTTAATGGGAAGATAGAGATCTTGGTTGTTGATGGTTTGGATGCGGTTTGTATCAGGACTGTCCTTTGGGGAGTCGTCGAGACGATTGTCATTGTTAGGGGAGCCAGATTCGAGATCAAAGCTGTTGGAGACGGAGCCAGATGCAGGCCGTGAGAAGTCGAGGTTGAGCTTGTCTCTGTTGATATCTGGGAGTGTTGATTCGAGCGTGGTGGTTTTCATTAGCCAGTTACCGTCCTTTCCCAGGGCATCTTCGAGGCCGAGTTTGATGGCGGATTCAATGTCTGGGGCCTCTAGGTTGAGCGGCGTGTGGGCTCTTGAAAGATCCGAGAAGTAGGTGGAGTCTACACCTCTCAGGGGCGAGCGTCTTCGAGCTTCAAGCTCTACCATGTCTGCGAGGTCATGGCCGTGGAAGTCAGCGACGTGGGAGTGACTGGACGAGAAGGCGTCCAAGTTGAATTCGGCAGGCGTAGCGAGGAGGGAGGTACCACGGCTGGTTGATTCACTTGCATCTCTTGCGAAGGACTGTAGCGGGATATCTTGAAAGTAGTCGGCGTTGTCAGCACTGGAGTGCTTTGGGGACGACGATGGCATTGAAGGAGGCAGAAGTTGACGAAGCGGTCAGATACTGAATGGATAGGAGGATGCTGGGAGGGTATAAAGGGAGGACAAAGAGATCTCGCTTAGCGGGAGTGCTGCTGGTGCTATTGAGGGATGGTTAGCATTCAACGGTAGGAGGTGATATATTGAAAAATTAATGCTGTGAAGCCACCTTGACGAAGGCTTAGGATGCTGTGAATGCTGGAGAGGCTTCAACGAGATGGTAAAGGGTGAGAGCCAAGTCCTTGATGATGGTAGTGGGAAGGGGTAGTAGTAGGAAGCAGTCTTGGTCGTGATGGTGGGATAAGGTAGGAGTAGTGAAGTTGATAGCAGAAGTGAGACAAAAATGACTTGAAGAATATAGAACTGTAGGAATATTATGAAACCAAGCTATTTTTATTATCTTGATCATTATCTTAATTATCATAATTTAATAGAATTTAATAATATGACTATCTTTTAAATTTATTTATTATTTTAGTTTAATTATTAATTATTATTTAATAAATTTATTTTAATTTAATATCTAATACTCTTTAAAATAAAAAAATTAAACAAATATATATAAATTAATTTTTTTTATTTATATAAATTATTTATTTATTTATTTATTTATTTATTTATTTATTTATTTATTTATTTATTTATTTATTTATTTATTTATTTATTTATTTATTTATTTATTTATTTATTTATTTATTTATTTATTTATTTATTTATTTATTTATTTATTTATTTATTTATTTATTTATTTATTACTTTTTAATATTAATTTAATATTCTTGGCCTATCCAAACTGCATACGTGACCAACTGACTCAAATCAATAAACTAGGGCTCCTTCGGATACATCCATGATGACAAATGCTTGACGCAATTGATTATATAAGTATTTAAAGTTCAGTCTTTACATTTGATCTGGGACTAACGATGGTTTCCAGGGAGATATTTGGGAGAATCGTGTACCTCATAGACAGATTTAGTCTAGGAGAATCTGGAATAAACGAGATTCAATCTAAAGAATCAAACTACAATCTAAAGAAAAACATCTAAAGAATTCAACTACAGAATAACATCTAAAGAAAACCATTCTAATATTAAAAAACTATAAACAATCATAAATCGTAAAAATGCAAATAAAAAAAAAGACTCAAGAAAAAGCATTTAATGAGAAACAGTAGTCTTCAACTTTGACCAAAAACTGTCCTCAGATCTCTTTGCAGGCTTGGAACGAGCAGGCAGCGAAAGCACAGAAAACAAACCGTTTCCCCTACCGTCATCGCTACTCCTCGAATTAGTCTTCTTGATAATATTACCAGATCCACCTCTACCAACAGAATATGTAGCAGGCTCGATATTCATCGCATCGTTGACCTCCTTCAAATACTCGCCAACCGTCACTGTGTACATCTTGGAAACCGGTAGATTGTTGCCATATCCACCGCGACCAGCCCTAAAGGTTTGTGTAGGCGAAGTGAAATGCTGAATGGGAGCAGGAGTAGAAGGAACATTGTTCAAGGCCTCGAGTTCCGGAGAATCAGGAGTCTTCTGGGGTCTCACTTTAGGAGAAGCAACATAGTTGCCAAAGCCGCCACGACCAGTTAAAACCATTGTGTGTTGTAAAATAATTAAATGCTCGACAAAAGTAATAGTGCTGAGTGCTAAATGTCCAAGTCCAGCCGTAATAACGTTGATAGAAAATATGTCTGAAAGAAAAAAATAAAAACCTGGGGAGAGTTTACGAATTTAAATGAAAAAAAAAGACTTCACAACAATGACTATGAGGGGCATCTCACAACTGAAGTTTTTTCACTTGGTTGCGTACTACATGCAACTGGAAACCACCATCACAAGGCGAAAGAAAGACCAAATATTTGTCACTGCGTCAAAAAAAAAAGACACACCTACATGGTACTCATGTCGACATTTGCTCTCGAAATTAAAAGAACGAGCGACAAAGCGGTCACACGATTTCTAGTTCTTGCTCAGTAATTCGGACTAATTGCCTGTTTCAGATAAATAAATCCCGTATTTGGAACATGGAAGAGCCTAAATGTGTCACATGAGGCTAAAAAAAGAAAGATATTAAGGTCTTGCTTTTTAATTTTGACATGTATTGGTATATTTTTAACAGTTCGAGTGTGGTACCAAGAACGCCTCATGTCACCCAAGACCTAGAACCAACCTCGTAAACGTGGCCCCTTGTTGACAAATCATGTGACATGCCAGAATAAATGTCGTTCTGAAAAGTACTCAGAGCCAGATGAAAAAGGGAGCAGACAGTCACAGAAAGCCAATGAGGGCGCAGAAGGTTGTTTAATGCTGGAGACCACTTCCACCTGGTAACAATGTTACCTGTGAAGTAGAGAGAGGGTTCTGAGAGAATCAAGAGGAGGAGGGAGGGAAGATAGGCTTAATATATATATATGAGAGAAGCCTGGTAGACACAGCTTGTTTGGGCTGGTCAAAGATAAGGTAGTGGTGGCACCTGCCCAACTAGGCAAGCGCCGAAGATAAGAGGGAGCAGTAACTGTAGCCTGGCCAATGGGAATGCCGATATCAAAAATAGGGTTAGGAGAGTGGGTTTAGTCGGAAGTCAGGTGAAAAGAGTCGGTTAGAAGCGGAATCAGTGTAAATTTAGGAATGTGGAGATTGTGGTCTGGGAGTTAGCAAGCTAAATATAGATTGAATTAAATATAAACTAGATTAATTGTTCTCCATATTTAAACCCCATATAAATGATATAAACCCCATATGATGTAAACCCCATATGAATGACTTTATAGAATCGAGATCTCTATGTTTAATTCAATAGATAATCAAACATCAAACAATAAATCAAACAATAAATCAATGAACAATCGATCATCAATCAATCAACAATCAATCAACAATCAATCAACAATCAATCAACAATCAATAAACAATCAATCAACAATCAAACCACCAATGATCTACCAATGTCCTACCATTGTCCTAATAATACTCTACCACTGCTCTACCACTGCTCCAATGCTCTAACGCTCCAATGCTCTACCAATACCTTAAACATTTACAATATCAACTATATACAAAATCCCAATACTAACGTTCCTTACCAGCTTGCGCTTGTCCTCGCTTATACATTTCTTGAGCCATCATGACCTCTTTCTTCTCCCGTCTCAAGTTCATCCGACACCTCTCCCAACTGCCAACTGCTCCTACCGCAAACCCGACAACCGCCCAGTTCATTGAGCGCTTCATAGCAGTTCGGGTCGTCACCAAAACTGCAAATGCCACTGCCGCTACACTTCCTCCCGTCAGCATCGCGTCCCTAAAACAGGGGACTTTGTGCATCGTAACAAAGTCGTCCAGCTGAATAGACGAAACCGCCGACTTCAACAGCCCAGAATTGCCCGTACCGGGCCCTCTCTCTGGCGTTGGCCCTTCACTGGATACCGGCGTTATCGATTCGTCTGGAAACTTGGGTGGCAGGTCTTCCAAAAATCGGCCTTGGGTGTCGCTGTTCCTAGCTGCCTCGCTGTTTATAGCTGCCTCGCTGCTACCGCTGCTTTTCGATGAACTAAACGGCCAAACCATTGATGCGTTTCAATTGATTCCAGCTTAACTCTTGTTTCTGGCAAATATAGGTCCTGTTGTATGTATCGAGTAGGAAGGAAAAATTTGGACATTTGATAATATAAAGGAAAGCCGGGTAACACATTCAGCCTTGTGCTCCAGCCAGCTCCAGCTTAAGCCTGTCCAGACTTGTGCTTCAGCCTTGAACTTGTGCTCCAGCCTTGAATTTGTGCTCCTTATAGGTCTGCTATTTGTCCAGCCTTATATCTGCTATATCCCAGACCATAAGATAGAATGCTTTATTAACTCGACAAAAATTATGAAAATATACATTGAATAACAATAAATATCAGTTGTGGGCTAGTTGTGGGCTAGTTGTTTGGCGGTCCAGATGGGCACAATGTCTTCAGAACCAGATTCAGCTACTCCACATCGTCCTCCCTCAGCGGCCCAGTCCTTGACTCTATTCAAACCTAATTCAGTAAACGTCTCGTCCAGTGCCGACACGAGCTCATCAGCCAGCTCTTTGCCGTGGCCGGGAGTAGCAGTAACGCGAAGTCTCTCGTGGCCAATGGGAACAGTAGGGTAGTTGATGGCTTGCACGTAAATACCATACTTGGACATTAGCAAGTCGGAGGCTGCTTTGGCCTTTTCTGCGTTTCCAACAAGAACAGGAACGATATGAGAGGGATTAGGAACAACAGGAATGTCCAGCTCGGCGAGCTTGTCCTTGACATAGCGAGTGTTGATTTGCTGCGCTACTCTTTCCTTCATGGATCCCTTCTGGTAGTCAATAGACACTTTGGATCCAGCCATGATGGCAGGAGGAAGAGAAGTCGTGAAAATGAAGCCTGGAGCATACGATCTGATCCAGTCAATGAAGTTTTTAGAGCCAGCGACGTATCCCCCGACACATCCATAAGCCTTACCCAGCGTGCCCGTGAACATGTCGACTCGACTCATCACGTCTCTGGAGCGTTGGAGAGGCCCAGTTCCAGCATGGTACTCAAAGTCCAGGTGCTCGGCAACACCAGCTCCTCGAGGACCGTACATTCCAACGGCGTGGACTTCGTCCAAGAATGTCAGGGCACCATACTTGTCGGCCAAATCACAAATAGCCTCGATAGGCGCGATTGAGCCGGACATTGAGTACACGCTTTCGAATGCAATGACTTTGGGCTGGGACTTGGGGAACTGCCTCAGCTTGGCCTCCAAATCTTCAAGATTGTTATGTTTGAAAATGACCTTTTTGGCACCGGAGTGTCTGATACCTTCAATCATGGAAGCGTGGTTGAGCTCGTCAGAGAAGTATACCATGTTGGGCAGCTTTTTGCCGAGCAGCGAGAGCGTAGCGTCGTTGGCGACGTAGCAGGAGGAGAACACCAGGGCGCTCTCAGTTTTGTGCAGGTCAGCAAGAGAAGCTTCGAGGTCCAAAGCGTGTCTATTGTGACCGGCGATGTTTCTGGTTCCTCCAGCACCGGCTCCGTACTTGTCAATGGTTTGATGCATAGCGTCGAGAACTTGTTTATGACTGCCCATTCCCAAGTAGTCGTTGGCGCACCAGACAGTGACATGTTCAGACTCTTTGGCACGGTGGGCTTTGGGGAAGTTTTGGGCAAGTCTATTGATATTGTTGAAATATCTGTACGACTTGTCTTTTCTCTTTCTTTCGAGTTCCTTATGGTAGAGCTCTTCGTATTGGAAGGCAGGGCCTTCAGATGCAATTTGTGACTGGAGTTTGGCTTGCTGGGGTGGTTGGTCCTGCTTGAGTTCTTGATCTTGCTTGAGCAGCAGTTCTTTGATTGCATCGCCAGAGGTTTCCTGAATGTTTCTCAGAGTAGAAGCAGGTCTAGAGAAGAATGTAGCAGTGCTCATGGGACATTTGCGAGCAACCAATGCGATCTTCGATTGCTCTGATCTGAGAGTAGCAGTGGATATGAGGTAAGGACATAGGGTCCTTGAGTGTCTAGCCAGAGATTCCATTTTGTATAGCTGATCTTTCTAGGCAGGAACGGTAGACAAAGAGAAAGAAAAAAGATTTTGGGAGAAACATTTTGTAATTATACTGGACATTAACCAGTTATAAACAACTTGTTGTTAATAGTGGAAACGGTTTTTTTAATTTCTTTTTTTTTTCCACCAGCCAATGACAGTCGAGATAATTGCCCAGCTTTGCCCTTCTTCGGTACATATATTTCTCAACTGCCCTGCTTCTTTCGAATCGTTTGTAGATTCTCTCGCACAGTAAACTTCATATGCCACCATGGTGAAAAATGACGAATGATCCGTGATTGCCGGATTGGGATCATTCTTTTCACACGGCTGACTCCTTTTTGGCTGGGAAATCAAAATGAAGAGGGATTTGAAATTACAAC
This sequence comes from Geotrichum geniculatum, assembly GCA_030566045.1. Taxonomy (NCBI): domain Eukaryota; kingdom Fungi; phylum Ascomycota; class Dipodascomycetes; order Dipodascales; family Dipodascaceae; genus Geotrichum; species Geotrichum geniculatum. Next base: position 174,698 of record JAJMHM010000010.1, on the reverse strand, counting down.
ATTTCTCCTTTTAAAATACACGTGACTTTATTTTGTGTGGGATGAAATTCCAGATGGGAATTTGAAATTTATTTGGTTTAATAAATTTGTAATTTCCTTTTTAGGTAATGAACGGGCTGACGGGACCAGCGGACGGGACCCGGTCGGGTGCTTCGGGCTTCACTAACGATTCAAACAATAAATTATTATACTCAACATGCGCTTACATGATGTTTGGCTAAAAATACAAATGATGGTTATGCGACCTCTGCTTTATATATTTCCTGTTCAAACAACTCCATCTGTTCTCTGTGTCCAATACAAGCTTAAGAGTTCATGTAAGTAGAAGGATCAACACCCTCCTCGGGGAACACTGGAATGTCGACCTCAAAACGTTCTTGAATCTTATCCAGGACCTTCTGATCCTCATCTGTAGATACAAAGGAAACAGCAAGACCCTTGGTACCAAATCTACCAGCACGGCCAACACGGTGAAGATACTGATCAGCCTCAGGAGGCAAATCGTAGTTAATGGCCAAGTTGATGCGCTCGATATCAATACCACGACCGAAAACGTCGGTACAGACACAGATACGCTTGTTGAACTCCTTGAACTCCTTGTATCTGTCGATACGCTCTTGCTGTGGAATGCCACTGTGGACGGCAATCGATGGGAAGTTGCATTCGTTCAAGAGTCGGTTCAATTCGTTGGCACGTGATGTGGACTTGACGAAAATGATGACTTGGTTGAATTCGAGGTTGTCCAACAACTGGTTGAGTCTGCGGTTCTTTTCCTTTTCTGCTAACTTGATGTAGTATTGTTGTAGGCCGTGGAGGGTGAGTTTAGTTTCGTCGTCGACGTAGATTTCAAGAGGGTTTTGCATGAATTTTTTGCAAATGGGTCTCATTTCTTGAGAGAGGGTAGCGGAAAACATCATGACTTGTTTTTGGTGGGGAGTAGCTCGGAAGATTTCTTGAACGTCGCGTCTCATATCTGTGGGGGTTAGTATTTAGAATGGATTGGGAGATGGATTGGGGAATGGATTGGGGAAGTGGATTGGGGAATGGATTGGGGAAGTGGATTGGAGAATGGATTGGGGAAGTGGATTGGAGAATTCAATTGGAGAAATGGATTGGAGAACTCAATTGAATTCTTCAATTGAAAAGATTGAAAAGATTGAAAAGATTGAAAAAAAAAACACCCAACTTACCAGTAGCTTCAAGAACCTTATCACACTCATCAATGACAAAGGTCTTAACATTACCTAGACGCAAATGCTTGTCTCTAACAAGAGCATTCAAACGACCAGGAGTGGCGACAATGACATGAGGACAAGCAGACTTGTCCTTGATAAGATCAATGTCCTTCTGAGTAGAAGTACCACCATAAAAAACAGCAGTGCGCACATCAGGCAAGTACTTGGAAAAACGAGAGTACTCGTTCTTGATCTGATAAGCCAACTCACGAGTATGACAAAGAACAACAACGGAAACTTCGCCATCGACAGGCTCAATCTGCTGAAGAGTAGCGAGCACAAAAACGGCAGTCTTACCAAGACCAGACTTGGCCTGGCAAACAACGTCGGTGCCCAAAATGGACTGAGGAATACAAACTTGTTGAACTATTGAAGTGGAAAATTAGCGATTGTTTGAAAAGCCGGAGACAAACTGGACCCTCATCAAGATCATGCGTCGCACTCCAGACCCTTCCAGCATCCTCCCAAGACAGATCCGACAGGTGGTGGTTGTACGGGGCGAGACGCGAGTAATGGCAAACTGGGCGGTCCGAAGCCATGAGCATAGACGAGTATGGTCGCGTTTAAAACAAAAAAAACAAAAGGAGATAACTAACCCTCAGAAGGATGTTCAAAACCACAATCAACAATGGCACGTAGAAGTTCAGGCTTCAGAAGGAAATCGCGAAAACCAGTGGAGTGGATGCCCACGTAGGAGCCCTTTTTGTCACCGTTTTCTTGCTTGATGGTCAAGGCTTCGTCGGCCTCGTCAGCGGCACCAGCGCCGGAACCAGCGTCTGCGACGGAGGCAGCGGCGGGCTGAGGAACAGCAATATCTTCACTGTCAGAGTAGTCGAGGAGTTCTTCACCTTCGTGGGACATTGTGATTTCGTTGAATTGGTTTTTTTACAGTTGAGAAAGGGTGGTGTAGGAGGGAGGAAAAAATTGAGAGTGACGAAGTAATAAGAAAAAAAAAAAAAAAAAAAAAAAAAAAATAGGGTGAAATTTCCAGCACACGCAATGCTGTGATAATCAGGTTGATGATGGGTAAGGGTAGATATTATGGGCTACTAGAGTAGATACTATTCTCAATACTATGAATACTATTCTCGATACTATGAATACTATTCTAAATACTATGAATAGTAGTTTAAATACTCTCAATACTATCCTCAATACTATCTACAATACTATCCTCAATACTATGCTCTATTCCTAATGATTGCTCTCACTCAAATTCTACGGTAACCATTTTCACTCGCCTCCAAACTCTCGCTTTGTCCCAACCTTCCTGGTGGTACTGCTCTTTTTTTTTTTCTTCTCCCTCTCATTGTGGCTCCATTATGTGACAGGGCTAGGGTTTTCGGTTTTTCCCATATCAAACGATCCGATCAGGTCCCATATAAGGTTGAGATTATTAGTACTAGTTTTTATTATTATTACTATTTATTTTTTATTACTGTTTTTTTTACTTTCCTTCCTTTTAACTTTTTTTGTTTATACAGAGAACACCTCATTCTCTTTTTCTTCTTCTCTTCACCTCCTCCAAGAAAGCTTCAATTCCATTTTACCACAGCGTCCAGCTATTGATATTTGGATTCGTTTTATTTATTTCTTTATTTATTTCTGCTTGTTGCCATATTTTCTTTGTTTTTGTAGCAAATCTAATTGGCCAGCTTTGTGCAATTGCTTTACGGGTCTTACAGGTTCAAGCTCGTTTTCAGCTCGTTTTCAGCTATTCAGCAGCTTTTATTTCAGTTCAGGTCGGTCATTCAGGTCGGTCAGCCAGGTCGGTCAGTCAGCCAGGTCAGCTCAGCTCACACAGCTCATACAGCTCACACAGCTCATACAGCCAGGTCAACTCAGTCATTCAGCTCATACAGCCAGGTCAACTCAGTCATACAACCAAACCATACAACCAGACCATACAACTAATCCAGCTCATCCACATCCATCTCACCAAACCTTCCAACTAATCCAACTAATCCAAAAAAATGATGAAAGGATGGACAAAACGAGTACGTATTTCTAAAACCTGCCCTAATCTCCCATACTAACCCTTCCTAGCTCACTCGATCAAAGAGTGCCCACGATAAAAACTCGAAAAACAAGGACAAAAAACCCTCCTCGTCCGCACCCACCGCGCCCGCGCCATCAAGCCCTCTGAAAAAAGACTCTAGGGAAAAAGAAGTCAAAGATAGAGATGGCTTTCCTCCCACCGCTCCCTTGCACGTCCAACCACAGCAACAAAATAACAACCCTTCCATAACCACCCAACAATGGGGCGAAAGAACCGACAATAATAACTACAGAAACAATTCCAACGGTGATGTTCCTAGACCATTGAACTCACCTCTGCATATAGACGCAGGTCATGCACCCCCTCCAGGCTCCCTTGAAACAATGCCAAATGACTTGGACATGAAGCATAACAATGGAAACGGTGAGAGCCCCCAACGGCCGTCTATGGAAAGACTCGGTATCGATGGCATCAGAACTCCCAAAAGACACAACTCGTCCATCTTTGAAGTCTCGTTGAAACGCGAACTCACTAAACTCCCCGGCTTCAAAGAAGTCTCGCCCAACGACTACACAGAGCTCTTTTTGCGAAAAGTCGACCAATGCAAGGTCATTTTCGACTTCAACGATCCCTCTTCGGATCTTGTTGGCAAAGAAATCAAACAAATAGCACTAGAGGAACTCGCCGAATACGTCGCAAGCCCCAACAAGGACAGATTCCCCCCAGAAATGTACAAAGCCGTCGTCGAAATGTTTGCAAAGAATCTGTTTAGATCTATTCCTCCCCCAGTAAACCCCGTCGGCGACCTCTTTGACCCCGATGAGGACGAGCCTGTCTTTGAAGTGGCCTGGCCCCACATGCAAATGGTCTACGATTTCTTTCTAATGTTTATTGAGTCCAACGAGTTTGACCAGAATGTGGCCAAGCCCTTCATTGACTATCAGTTTGTGCAGAACCTGATTCTGCTTTTTGATAGCGAAGACAGCCGGGAAAGAGACCGTTTAAAGACTACTCTTCATCGTATCTATGGAAAGTTTCTGAATTTGCGATCGTTTATTAGAAAGAGTATGAATAATGTGTTTTTCCAGTTTATTTACGAAACCGAGAGATTTAATGGCGTGGCAGAGCTGCTCGAGATTCTGGGAAGCATCATTAACGGTTTTGCAATCCCGTTGAAGGTTGAACACAAAATCTTTTTGAGCAGGGTGTTGGTTCCTTTACACAAAGTGAGATCACTTACTGTTTTTCATTCGCATTTGGCATATTGTATCATTCAATTTCTAGAAAAGGATGCTTCGTTGACAGAGGAGGTGGTCATGGGCCTTCTACGGTACTGGCCCAAGGTGAATAGCTCCAAAGAAGTTTTGTTTCTCATTGAAGTCGAAGATATCTTTGAGGTGATGCAATTCCAGGAGTTTGAAAAGATCCAAGTTCCTCTATTCATTCAGCTGGCTAGATGTATATCCAGTCCTCATTTTCAAGTAGCAGAGCGTACGTTGAATTATTGGAACAATAGTTTTTTCTGCAAGTTTGTAGAAAACAACGTGCGGACAATCCTACCTATTGTATTTCAATCTCTTAACGAAAATGAGACTGCTCATTGGAACCAAAGCATACATTCAATGATATATAATGCTACGACTTGGTTCATGGAAGCTGATCCTGACTTGTACAATCAGTGTGCATTGATTTACCAGCAGAACCGAGAGAATGCTGACTCTCGGGAGAAGATGCGAAAGGACAGCTGGAAGATGCTTGAGAAAAACGTTCAAGCATTTAACTGATTAGTCTGACTCTTGTTCGTATCAATTGTGTATTCTTTTTTATCTTGTGTTGAACGATTATATTTTTTTTGTCATCCTTTTTATTCTTTGTTGATTGATTTTTCTATTTTGGCGGGTCATTTATTAGTATATAAGTTAATTGACTAGGTTATTTCTTCTATCGTACAGATTTCAGTGGAGTTGTTCTGGAGATGAGATCTGGCATGTATTGCGAGATGGGTTGACAGCTGCATGGAATGCATGAAATATGTGAGGTACAGATTATGGGGTGTAGAATATTTTTTGAGCATCTGGGGTATTTTCAAGGGCGATTTCTGAGTATTCTGCAGCTTATATTGAGTACTCTGCAGCTTATCTCAGTACTCAATATAAACGAACATTCCAATATTTTCTATTTGAATTGCATTAAAAACAATCACCATTGGAAATCTTGCACACAAGACAATCATTAACAAACTGTATTCAATGGAGCTTTAAGCCCTCATTTGTTTCTTGCCGTTCAAATAGGGTATGGAGCTCTAATTCGGTTCCAGCTTATGAATTTAATTGACTTCTCATGAATCTGTTGGAATGATACTATTGACGAAATACTGAAAACGCCATAAACTTGGGCATTTTTCAACATTTGAAATATAAGACTTGTACCAAAAAGAAAGTTTGCCGTTTCAAGAATCAACCATCTAATATGGCCCGGAGCTCAATGCTTATCAGACCTTCATCTATGAATTTCCATAGTTTATCTTGAATTCATGTCAAAGAGATTATTATAAAATGAAACTGATCTGTCCCGGTTTTCTCTTCATCTACAACATATGTCAAGATGGAAAAACCTGATGTAGCCTCTGTACCTGATACTGATAGAAACGACCAAGTTTTCGATGGAAAAGATAGATTTATGGGTTTGATGCCCACCGAAGAAGAGTCTGCTACTCTTCGAAAAGTTACAGATCGACTACCATTTTCTGCCTGGTCTGTTGCCATTGTCGAACTAGGTGAAAGATTCACTTACTATGGTATCTCAGGACCCTTTCAAAACTACATGCAAAATCAACGTCATGGCCTTAGACCAGGAGCACTGGGCCTCGGTCAACAAAGCGCTACCGCTCTCTCATACTTTTTCCAGTTCTGGTGCTATGTTACTCCAATTCTTGGTGCCATTGTCTCTGATAAATACTATGGTAAATACAAGACTATTTGCATATTTGCAGTTGTCTATGTTTTCGGTTGTCTGATTCTCTTTGTCACTTCACTGCCTTTTGCTCTAGACAACGGCGCTGGTCTGGGAGGCTTGATAGCTGCCATGATTGTTATTGGGCTCGGAACCGGGGGTATCAAGTCAAACGTCTCGCCCATGATTGCCGATCAATATACAGTTACAAAACCTTATGTTAAGACGCTCAAGAGTGGTGAGAAAGTCATTATAGACCCTAGTACTACTGTCCAGTCCATTTTTATGATGTTTTATATGTGTATCAATATTGGCTCGCTTTCCTCTATTGCTACTACTCAGCTCGAACTTCACATTGACTTTTGGGCTGCATACCTACTTCCCTTCTGCTTCTTCTTTGTAGCGATCGCTGCTCTGGTAATTGGTAAGCCATACTATGTCAAGCGGCCTCCTCAAGGAACCGTCCTTCCCCATACGTTCAAAATTTGTTTCTTAGCTATCAAAAATGGATTCAATCTAGACTCTACTAAACCATCCATTCGCGAAGCAAATGGTCAACAGAATGTTCCCTGGACAGACTTATTTGTTGATGAGGTTCGCCGTGCTCTGGTCGCTTGCAAAGTCTTTATCGCCTATCCTGTCTACTGGGTGGTTTATGGCCAAATGGTTAACAATTTCATTTCTCAAGCTGGCACGATGGAGACTCATGGTATTCCTAACGACGTGATGCAAAATATCAATGCTATTTCAGTCATTATTTTCATTCCCATAATGGAGAGATTTGTGTACCCAGGTCTGAAGCGAATTGGAATTTACTTCAAGCCAATTACAAGAATCTTTTGTGGTTTCCTTACTGCTGCTCTTGCCATGGCGTATGCTGCTATTGTTCAACATCTCATTTACTCTGCTGGGCCATGTTACAAGTCGCCTTTGGAGTGCGAGGCTTCACAAGGAGGAGCAATTCCAAATCAAGTTCACGTTGCTGTTCAGACTCCAGCCTATTTCTTCATTGCAATTTCAGAGATCTTTGCTTCAGTTACTGGCTTAGAATATGCCTATACCAAAGCTCCGTCCAACATGAAGTCTTTCATCATGTCTATTTTTCTTCTTACAAACGCAGGTGGTTCAGCGTTAGGAATCGCTGTTTCTTCGACTGCTGTTGATCCCAAGCTGGTTTGGATGTATACTGGTTTGTGCTGTGCAACCGCTATTGCTGGTGTTATCTTCTGGCTTTGTTTCCGCCGATATAATACAATTGAAGATGAACTGAATGCCATTGGAGCACAAGACCTTCCCAATGAAAAGTTGGAAAAGTCGACTCAAGCTTGAGAATAGAAAGTTACATTGTAAATACATTCAATTAAATCCTATGAAATAACTGAAAAGTGATAAATAGGAGTACTACTTGTGTAGCTTGGAATACTTTTCAAATGCCTTCTTGTACTCCTCCTTCTTCTTGTTTGCGGTGTCAGTGTACTTCTTCTTCTCTGAGTCTGCCATTCCTTTCCAGATCTTTCCAAGCTCCTTAGCGACCTCAATGAATGAGATTCCAGGGTTTTGACTGATTACCTTGTCGCGCTGTTCAGTCGAGAAGATAACATAGGATGACGGGGCCTTCTTAGGAGGATCAGTTTTGGTCTTCTCAGTCAAATATTTCTCGCGCTCGGACAGGTATCGTTTGCGGTCGCTTTCAGAAAGTGACTCGTACTTGACACGGTCAATGGCAGACAAAGATTTCCATTCAGAACTTGCTCTCTTCGTGAGTTCCGTCAAAGGAGCGGATTTGGAGCCATGTTTGGCAAGATATTCACGATAGTAAAATATATAAGGAGAACTAGCGCGTTTAGGAGCATTAGGATCTATCAATGGTCAGTCATTTTTCTCAGTCATTTCTCAATCATTTCTCATTTCTTATTTCTCATTTATCAATCACTCATACCTTTTTTTTTTTTCGCGTCTACTTTCTTCGGTTTGGACGCGGTAGCAGGAGCAGCCTTGGTAGGTTTTTTCGTGGTTGACTTAGCAGCCTTGAGGAACGCCCAGGAAGTAGAATGAAACTCGGCAGTTGCAGATCTCAGAGTGCTAAACACGTTCTGTTTACTATATAGACCAAGCATTGTGATTGAAATTTGTCGCGGGTAGCAGTGGTATGAAAGAAGGAAGGTTTTGCTAAAGGAACAAGGACAGGAAACAAATCTCAGTTTCTATGGTGGCAAGGTTTTCGCGTTAACCCACCTCGTCTAGCCATTTTTGCATTTGTGTCCGTAGATCACGTGAACAAATACCCTAGCCCAAGATTAGGTGCGGCTACACCATCTTTATATCACCAACTATTCAAACCGACTTGGAAACAGAAACTGACAAAAACTTGTAAACATCTTTTTCAGATCAGTGTCTTTCTTGAATCAACATGTGCCAGTTTCTTCACTCGTCATCTAGAAACAAAATGGTGGTTGGAAATGTCTCGTGAAGCACCTGATGAGGTCTCAAATCTGGAGCACTTGTTCCAGTATCAAAGGTACAATACTTTTTTTTGTAAACCATTAACTTGAAAAATTCTAAGACATATCGCGAAGGTTCAAGGGCAGGAATGGGTGATCTCGTTTACGATTGTATCAACCACTATAACAGTTGAATATCATGGCTTATATTTCATTATTCAGATCAATATGAAGTAGGATCGCTGAAAATCTTTGTACAGTGAATAGCATTGTATGTGAATAGCATTGTACGTGAATAGTATTGTGCGTGAAGAGCATTGTACGTAGCATTGTACGTGAATAGCATTGTACAGTGAAGAGCATTGTACAGAATTAGCGCTAGGTCCTCTTCTTAGATCCTTTGGTATCTGAGTCCTTGGTATCTGGGTCCTTGTATATGAGCCCTTGTATCTGGTCCTATGGTCCTATCTTCTACCACTAGGTCCTTTGGTAATACTCTTGACTCTTCGCAGAAGATCGCTCCCAAACGTCTGATTTCCTGGAGGAGAGGGTGGCAGACGCTGACAGGTTGCATCGAAATCAACCACCGACGGTGACGAGATATCATAGTGTGATGGAGTCGGCGAAAGCGAGACCTTTTTGTCGCGGGACTCAGGTGGAGGTGATATAGGCTTGGTGGAATATGAACCAGAACCAGAACTCGCACTGGTGCCCCGTAGTCTCTGAACTAGCGATCTTTTGCGACCCAATCCCTCTGGGTTCTTTGTCTTTGGTGCTGGGGTTCCCTCTAAGAACGTAGAAGTTCCCAGTCCCAGAGAATTGTTTCCATGAACAGGGTTGGCCTTGAGATACGGGTCAAAGGTCTGGGAATCCTTATTGCTGGTCGCAACCACTGGCGTTGTAGAGTAGTCCTCAAAGGCTTCTGGCTCACCTCTTCCCATGATTCTGTTTTCCGTTTTAAGATTGTCTTCCTTATAGTTGATGCCGCCTAGCATATTGTTGGCCCCGTTGATAGGGAAAGCAGCGACTGGACCCTGCGGATTTCGCTTATTGCGATGAGGGTTGCAAGCGTCGAAGGGACCATCGTGGTGGAAGGTCGCAGGACCATAAAGACCAGTCACATCCATCTTATCGATAGTATCGAGCGGCGTGCTCTTCTTCTTTTTAGATTTAGCGGTGCCGGACCGTTCTTTCGGGCTCGTTGGACTAATTTCATGTTTTGGCCTAGTATCCTGTTTTTTAGTCCGCGGCACGTCTGAAATTTGGTGAGCTGAAATTGCTTTCTTGTGAGTTTTGAGTCTTGTTTCTTCTGGATATCTTCTCTCGTCCAAGAGCTTGGTATCGTCTTTTGACTGAGAGTACTGGGGCTTTGACAAGTGAGAAGGCCGTGGAGGAGGAGCTTTCGTCAGTTGGATCTGACGGGACGTAACAGTGTTTGACATGATTGGCAAATGACTCTTGCTAGAGGATGGATTCTGACGGTATAAAACAAGAGAACTGGCAGGATTTGAAGGTCCTTAAGTAGTTTTTTGGATCATTTTGTGTTATGAGTTTCAATATTCGCTATGTGACTGTAAACTTTAAAACAAACCTTAAACACGCGACAAAATACTTTAGAATTAAACTGAGTGCCATGGAACCATGATTAGTGCGATCAATTATAGGCTTTTCATGCTGGAAACTCTGCTGATATACCAGACTTTGGGAGCTGTTCTAGCTTAGCCTCTGTAAATGTTGACGACAGATTTGACAGTACGTAGCCAACGACTACTCAGCCTGAGTCTGTTCAGTCTGAGTCTGTTCAGTCTGAGTCTGTTCAAGCCCCTCTGTTACGCTTACCAGTTCTTTCAGCCATTGTCTTCGCGTGGCAGAGTCAACATCTCGGCTCGCAGGCTTCGTGGGCTTGGACGGAGGGATGAGAAATTCACTGTCCAGCTGCGACCATCCTTCCTCGACGCTGTTGAGCACTCGTAAGACGTCTTCAGCCCTCGCGCTTTCAAAGTCTTCTGATATTGGCAAGTACTCAATGACCGTGCTGACTTTAAGCTTTGTGAACCTGTCTCGCAGTTGCTGGTATACTTGGTTTTGGAACACATTGAGCGCATCCTTGACGAGCTGAGCGATGCCAAAACTTCCACCCTTGCTTTCGTCCTCCCACTGATACAGAGTCGTCAATTGGTAGATTCCGCGATAGTCAGTTATATCGTTGGTGTTCCGGTGGTGGAACTTTGCAGCGCTGGCACAAGATGCCCTCAGTATGGGGGAAAAGAAGAACAGAGTCGAGTCTTTGTAGCGCTCTGCAACCATTTTGGCCTCCAGATACTCCTGGTAGTAGAGCAGAGTCCATATGTATGTAGCGAAGTATTGCTCTAGTCCTGGCGGGAAGCTGGTGTAGTTTGATTGCATCAAATCGTCCTGAGATGTTAGCAGCGGTGTCGTGGAGTACTGGCTCTCTTCTTTGACATCCACGTCCATACGGTCTGCTGCTGGCTCAGTGTTTGACAGCTCTTCATCGTCTTCAATATCAGCATAGACACGCTCCTCGCCCGCGTCTTCTGTTTCTGCGCTATCGTCGTTCTCCAGCACATCGTCCAAGCTGTGGACGGTGCGAAATTGCAGCTCCAAAGACGCTCTGGGCTCTGCCGAAACGACACGTTCGTACAGCGCTTTATAGTCGTTTGGTATGAATTGATTCAGGTCGGTGTACTGGGCTCCAAGAATCTCATCTTCAAATCCCATCATGCTGGATGCTTCTGCCTGGTATTCTGCGCAGTAGGTGGGTTTCTTCGTACTAAAGCTAGATTTCAGCTACACCCAAGTCTCTGCCCTAGCCCTCACCTACACCTGGGTGTTTAAGGGTCTAGGAATGTGAAACCTGATGGATTAGAGAGGTACACCCGATCATGAGCTATAGTGGTGCTGGTAAGAGTAAGTTTGATAGTTCCTGCCACTTGGAGGAGGGTTTGTTAATCTTTACCAGCCGTTGAGATGGCAATTGAGAACGTGAGAAGGCAGCTGAGAAGGCAGTTGGAAAGCTCTTTTAAGAACTGTTGCAATCAAGATTGATCTCGCTTATAAGATTTGAGAGTATAATTCAGTTTGATCCAAGGTTCAGGGCAACTCGAACAGTTGATACTGGACTGGTATGCTTTGGGCAGGCCATGCTACATAAACTGCTATCTTCTTTGGCAGAAACCTTCAACGCTCACTGCAGTTGGAGTTCTTGCAGCGTACTGTGTTAACTCCAGTATGATTTATATGGTGATTTCTTTATGGAAAGCACTTTCTCCATAAAGTCTAGGTACCAATGTTTCTACCAAAGTTTCTAGTATTATTTATTAGGCACTGTACTTGGCTTACTTTCGTCATAAAACCATTCGAAAGGCACTGGAAACTTAAACATCATGATGGATGATTGTACTTATGGATGAAGGCCAGAACAAGAGATCACAAGTATGAAAAATATAGTTTTAATGGAGCCCAACAGAGAGAAATAGACTGATAAAGTTAGGCAACAATCGCCCAAACTCCACTCAATTCAGGAAGCTTTTACTACTGAATACATGAGATAACTCTCAAAGACAGGAATCTTTCTCAAAGCTTCTTGAGTTGTATACTATTCATTATTTCAGACTCAATTAGTACTGATTTAGACGATCTGAGTTTACTAAAAACATTTACAAAAGTTAAGAACTTTGGAAGTTTTTAATCCAAGTGTAGTAAAGTGCAATTGACTCCAAATGACCATCAACAATAAAGTATTCGTCAATTGTATGAAGACTGTAAGCCTTTCCATTCATGACTCGAGCAGGAGTAAATCTGTAAATGTTTTGAGACAAATTCCAGTAATGTTTGGTGTCTGTATTTGCAGTCATCAAGCTTGGAGCAACTACCACTTCAGGATTATATCCAGTGTTAAGATGGCCCAGTTCCAAACCATTATGAGAAGTAGAGAATGGATTGACAATTGGACCTGCAAACTTTTGATAAACTTCACGAATAGATCCTGCAAATGTATCCCAAGTTTTACCAGTAGATGGTGCTACGGGAGAGGGACTCAGGTCCCGATCAGTATCTTCAATCACAAAATACCCTTTTTGTGTTCTGGGGATAAGTTCAGACAGAGGCTGGTTAGTATAGTTGGTTGAAACTCCAAGACCATATTTGGCTGCGATTGTCTTCACGTCACCAAGAATCTTCGTCTTAACGTCATCAGAATTTGATCCATAAGCAACTCGGAAATTGATACTGAGACTGGCTTGTGCTGGGAGTGCATTGATTTTCTGTCCTCCTTTGATGACAGTGAGAGCCTGTGAAGTTTGTACAGAGTATTTTGTGAAAGCTTGACCGCGCAGATATTGTGTAATAAGTGCAAGTGCTTTAGGATCATTTTTTGATGCTGAAAGAACTATTTGACGGAAGCTAGGCTCCAACACGGGTGAGTGAGCAGCTATACACTGAACAAGATGAAGGGTAGGATTGTCAACTGTTAGCGCGCTGGGAAAAGGATTGTCTTCAATTTGAACACCGACAGCAGATATCAATCCAACGGCAGAGTGATCTGGAGGAGCAGAAGAATGACCACCAGAAGTATGAGCAGTGATTTTAAGATTGAAAAAGCCCTTTTCTGCAACACCAGGAATGGCCAAAGAAACGTTTTGAATATTCAGCACTCCCTGCCCACCTTCGTCTATAACAGCTTCGAAACTGTTAGCCCCCCATTTTCCTTCGAGGCTCTTTGTAATTTGGCCTGCTCCTCGAGGACCACTGATTTCTTCATCAAATCCAAGAGCAATAACAATGGTTCTTTGAAGAACAAAGTTTGGTTCATTTGTGAGGATATATTCAATTGCTTGGAAAATTGAAATTAATGAGTTTTTATCGTCAATTGAACCACGGCCTGTCAAAATAGTTCCGTCATATACTCCATTATATGGATCATGAGTCCATTGGCCTCTAGTGTCATTCAATACTGGAACGACATCTTGATGAGCTGCCAACAGTAAAGGTTTTAATGAGCTATTAGCTCCGGTCCAAGTGTAAACTAAACCATGTGTATTGACATGATCGAGAGACAAGACTTGATGAGACTTTGGGAAAGCCCCCTTTAAATAGTCTTCAAACTTGAAGAAGATATCCCATCGAGGGTCCTTTCCAACGTCTCCAATATCATCAAAAGATTCGGTAGGGATATCGTTGGCACCCTTCCAGATGCTCACTGCAGAAGTTCTGTAATCAGGGCTTGCAAAATGTGCGAATGCGACTTCTTCCCCATCAGGCTTGACAGGTTGTACTGAAGGGCACAAAGAATCCAATTGGGGAGTGGAAGTACTCATGGTTAACTGATTGTTTAGAGGACTGCCAGACGTAACATTAATGTATGACGATACAAGTAAAAGAATGGAGGCATAACTCCATGAAAAGCGAGAGATTTCGGGCATTATTTAAGAGCCAGAAAGTAGATGAGAAAGCAGGTGATGATTCAGGAATTCGCACAATTGAGCGTCTTTATATGTTTTTTGACATGACAGACTTGTGAACAGTCGGTCATAACATAACTCCAATTGTTGCAATTCAATGCCGTTTGTCCTGGGAACTCTATTTATCATTTGAATGACAGTAGCTTTCATGATGGTTACTATCGTTCGATTCATAATAAGCCGTTTAACGTTTAGCCTTGAGCTTTTTTGGTCTGCTTCATGAATCACAAATACTGAATTGGTAATTATGTTCAAGTCACTTTCATGTCCGATATTTAACGTTCAGGAGGATGTTATAAATTGAAATTTCTACAACTGAGCCAGTATCGGAATTAAATAAAATGCGATGGAAATATCGGTGGACTTTGATAATATTCTGTTTTCAAGAATTTCAGCTGTCAATAAATACTTAGCAACTAGGAAAGCTTATAGAGAACTTTGTTATTCTGACGAAATGAGCAAAGGCGCTACACTATTCAGTCTTCTGGAAAAGCTCCACAGACAGTAATCAGTCATTTTCAGGTCATAACAAGACTTATAATTATACCTATAATATGAAAAATAATTTAAATATGAATAATAAGAATTCTATGGGAGCTGTCCCTAATAGTCTGTAAGTTTACTACAATTGCTAAAATCACATTCTCTAGTCAAACAGCTAAAAAAAAAAGTAGATTATATATAAAGAGATTCAATAAAAATTGAAATTGCATTCACAATGAAGAATCTTGAATACTCTCAGCACCAAATCATGATATAAAGCTCTCTTATATTATGAAATTTACTAATATATCTTCATTCATAGGTTATTAATACATCACGTGACATGTCCCAACTTGTACAAAACTTTTTTTTTCAAACTTTCTCCCTCGAAATTTCGCTTGATCTTCAAACAACAAATCACGAAAATGGTTAGAAAAGGGCCAAAGGGAAAGCAGAATTTGGCTCCTGAGAGAGAAAGATTCTTACAGTGCTGTGCTGACATTTCGCTGGAACTGGTGAGCAGCCTGTCGTCTCCTGGCAAAGATGTGAATCTCAACGGGCTGATCGGACGAATGTCCAAGAAGTACAAGCTGAAAGCTCAGCCTAGATTGACAGACATCATTAGCACTATTCCAGACCAATACAAGAAGTATCTTCTACCAAAACTAAAGGCAAAGCCTGTTAGAACAGCTTCAGGTATCGCCGTCGTGGCTGTTATGTGCAAACCGCACAGATGCCCCCATATCGCATATACCGGTAACATTTGTGTTTACTGTCCTGGCGGCCCAGATTCAGATTTCGAGTATTCGACTCAATCATATACTGGTTATGAGCCTACGTCGATGCGTGCCATTCGAGCAAGATACGATCCATACGAACAAGCTCGCGGTAGAATCGAGCAGCTAAGGCAGCTCGGCCACACGATTGATAAGGTCGAATATATCATCATGGGTGGTACATTTATGAGTTTAGCTAAGGACTACAGAGAAGGCTTCATTGCAAATTTGCACAATGCTCTCTCGGGATTTACTGGAGCCGACGTCGATGAAGCAATCAGATACTCCCAGCAATCAGTGACAAAGTGCGTTGGTATCACGATTGAAACGAGACCAGATTACTGTACAGAAACGCATTTGTCAGACATGCTCAAGTATGGCTGTACGAGACTGGAGATTGGCGTACAGTCGGTTTATGAAGATGTTGCAAGAGACACCAACCGTGGCCATACGGTTAAGGCAGTTTGCGAGACGTTCTCCTACGCTAAGGACGCTGGATACAAAGTCGTCAGTCATATGATGCCTGATTTGCCTAATGTTGGCATGGAACGTGATTTGGATCAGTTTATGGAGTACTTTGAGAATCCAGCCTTCCGTACAGATGGTCTTAAGCTCTATCCCACGCTAGTTATCAGAGGTACTGGTTTGTATGAGCTGTGGAAGAACGGTTTGTACAAGTCATACAATGCCAATGCGCTGATTGACTTGGTTGCCAGAATTCTGGCGCTGGTGCCTCCATGGACGCGTATCTACAGAGTTCAAAGAGATATCCCAATGCCCTTGGTGACTGCTGGCGTTGAGAATGGTAATCTGAGAGAGTTAGCTCTTGCCCGTATGAAGGACTTTGGCACTACCTGTCGCGACATTAGAACTCGAGAAGTCGGTATTCAAGAAGTGCATCATAAAGTTCGGCCCGACCAGGTAGAGCTCATTAGAAGAGATTATACTGCCAACGGAGGATGGGAGACGTTCTTAAGTTACGAAGACCCCAAGCAGGATATTCTCATTGGTTTGCTGAGACTAAGGTTGTGCAGTGAGCGAACTACCTATAGACCTGAGCTCACTGGACAGCGAACGTCGTTGGTGAGAGAGCTGCATGTTTATGGTTCTGTAGTGCCATTGCACAGTAGAGACCCCAGGAAGTTCCAGCATCAAGGCTTTGGTACGCTGTTGATGGAGGAAGCCGAGCGGATTGCCCGGGAGGAGCATGGCAGCGAAAAGATTAGTGTTATTAGCGGTGTTGGAGTTAGAAACTATTATGCAAAACTTGGATACTTTTTGGATGGGCCTTACATGTCCAAGATGCTATAGATACTGCTATGAGCTAAGCTGCAGCATCTGACGAGGAAGTAGCATGAACTCTTAACCCATTTTCTTTGAGCCATTCCAACCACGCAAACCAGCTCATGATAGCCTTTATAGAGATGAATATGGTTACAAGTTTGAAATTCCACGTTACGTAGGCCATCATTTCAGTGTAGGCTACCCCTAAATTCATGTCGCGGGGGGTCTTTTTTATTTATATATATATATATCTCCTTTGATCTCAGTTCTCCAAAGGCCAGTTTTATTTCTCTTCCTGCTACTTTTCTTTAATCTTACAGATTGACAATCCAAGAGCCTAGCTAGGGAACGTCCCAAGTCGATAGCGCCCATAACCTTATTTACAGAATGAATGAAAACACTCCGCTGCTTGAATGCCAGACAGATGAAGAGAACAGGTCACAAAGAAAACAGATCATTGCGCTGATAAGTGCGCTTGTTTTGACGTTCGTAGCGGTGTTTTATTTGACATCGCCAGGCCCCAAACTCGATATTCCTGGGTTTGTGACTGTCAAAGAGCTTAACTTCTTGCCAGATCAAGAGAGCCGGTTGATTATAGTAGGCGATGTCCATGGCACGTTTGGCGCTGTGAAAGCACTAATGGAGGATGAACTGCATTATATTAAGGGAAAAGATCGTGTCATTTTCTTGGGCGACATGATGTCAAAGGGCCAACAGCCGATCCAGGTACTGGAATATATTGAAGATCTGGGAGGCTCTTGTGTAATTGGAAACCATGAGAGCATTGCGCTGGATGAGCTGCGGAAACTCCAAAAGAATGGCTGGAAGCGAAAATTTCAAGAGAACCATAAACTTCAAGAGAATCACAAACTCCAAGAGAATCACAAACTCCAAAATAACGGCTTGAAAAACGGCTTGAAGAATAACTTCAAAAACGACTTCAAAAACGACTTGAAGCAAAAACCATCAGCATTAAGTAAAAAAATCAGTGATATTGAGGTAGCAAAACTGCTTAAAGCCCGTCATGTAAACTTTCTCAAGACTTGTCCCGTTATTCTTGATCTAGGAAATGTAGGATATCAAAACACAAAGGCAGCAGCAGTACATGCCGGATTACAGTGGGATGTTGAGAATCTTGAAGACCAAAATCCTCAGGTCGCTATCACAATCAGGTCTTTCCAGCCTCCTGAGAATAGAGTCCCTCTGGAGCCAGCTGTTGGAACTCCTTGGTACGAAGTTTGGAATGAGAAGCAGGAAGAAAAAGAGAATCTCGACGATAGAATGACAGTCTTTTATGGCCACCATGCTAGCAACGGGCTAACTATTGGTAACTATTCAACAGGTATCGATACCGGCTGCTTCGGAGGTGGTAATCTTACTGCGATTGTAATCAAAATGGGTGATGATGGCTATTATACTCACACTCTGCACTCGGTGAGCTGCGCAGAATATTATTAGTTATAAATTCGTGAATTAAATAACAAACGGATGCTGCAAGCCTTCTTCAGGAGTCAATCGCTTCTCAGGATTCAGCGCCAACATCTTTTTCAATATATCAATCAAATGTTTAAGCATTTCTGTTTTTTCACTCACCGTATCACCTTCCAACCCTTTAAGCTTGAAGTCCAACGTTTTTTCTGGCACTGGTCCAACAAACTGTAGTACTTTGGTAACATAGTTTCCAGTAACATTGTCGACTTGGTTGGTACTTTGGAAATTCAAAGTATCGTCAAAATGCTGGCTTGTAAACTGGCCCTTCCTTAGCATTTTATGGTTGAATTTGCCTTGGGTTTCCATAATCAATCGGAGCATTTCATTATTGGAGTTTCCAGGAAACAAGATTTTACCAGTATATAGCTCGAAGATGGTGCAGCCAATTGACCACATATCAATTGGATAGCCATATTTCAACCCCAGGATCAACTCTGGAGCACGATAGAATCGCGATACAAGGTAAGGAGTGATCTCGCCTTCAGAAATGTCACTTGCAGAGCCCAGGTCACTCACTTTCAACCGTTTGTGAGAAGAGTCTACCAAGATATTGTCTGGCTTCAAATCTGCGTGTAGAATGTTGGCTTTCTTGAGTAGAGACAGTCCAAGCAGCAGCTGCCGAGTATACTGCTTGATGGCCATGATATTAATTCCTACATTCCGCCCAAACTTTTTCAAAATGTCGCGTAGATTGCAGTCGAGATTCTCAAATATCAAACAGAGATGGCTTTTGTGCTCAAACGAATCAAGAAGTCTAACAATGTGTAACTTGTCATGTTTGTCCTGTTGGTTCAACCTCTTCAGAACGTTCAGCTCCTTGAGCCCTGCCTTGTACATGGTCTCGTTGTTTCTGACAATTTTGATCGCTACTTGTTTGTTCTTTGATTGATCCACAGCGCGGACCACAGAAGCAAACATACCTCTACCGAGAGCAGTAGAAACCAGATATTGGCCATTCAATAGCTCATTGGGAATGAACCGGTAATATCCATCTAAATCGTCCCAGTTATCTAGTAAACTGGAGTCTAGATTTTTACCTGTTTGAGCTTTATTCTTTGTTTGAACTGGTGAATCTGCAAACATGTCGTCTGAATCCGAGTCTGATTCTGATTTGGGGGGTTGCAATGGTTCTTTTATGGGTTCTTTCATGGCAGTTTCTTTCATGGCAGGCTCTTCTTCCATGGGCTCTTCGACACTCTGTGAGTTCTGAGCTTCATCAATCTGAGACTCCAACTGCCTCATCAACTGTTCTCTCTTCAGTCTTCTCATCTCTATAATCTCATCTTCATTCAACGTACTTATTCATTGTTAATAACTTGCTCATAACTTGATAAATCCACATACCTTCCACTATCTCGTACTCGACTGTCTTGAGAGTTTTCTCTATTTGAAGGCGACCTAGATCTCTCATTTCTCTTTCTATAACTATTAGTTTCTAGTTCATTCAGCATGGTCATATTGTGCCAACGTCAAGTATAGACCTTGATCAATAAAACTAA
Source organism: Geotrichum geniculatum (assembly GCA_030566045.1). NCBI lineage: Eukaryota > Fungi > Ascomycota > Dipodascomycetes > Dipodascales > Dipodascaceae > Geotrichum > Geotrichum geniculatum. Next base: position 155,058 of record JAJMHM010000010.1, on the reverse strand, counting down.
CAAAGTATCTAAAAAATGATAATCACGGAAGTATTTTGGAAGTTATTTTTTGGTGATTTTATATTGGGAGTTTTGGGTATAATGTTCAATATATATTCTGCGAATCAACTCTCTATTTTGAAAGCTTCAGTTCCTCTAATCCAAATCTTTGCATGTTCGTCCTTGATTCTTTCACCTTTTCCCCATTCAACCATGGACCAAAAGTGTTTGGCGTCGAATACTGGAGCCTCTTTTCTTTCAGACCCCAACTTGAGATTGTTTAGATCGTGAGATTCCACGAAAGTCGTAGAGTCTTCAACGGATTCCCAAGGCCGTGAACTGGCATCCAGAGGCATCCATTGTAGCGCCCGCCAGCTTGGTGAACCAGTCATCTCCTTGAGTCTAGAAACAGCACGCTTATAGGCGAATCGCTCGTCTTCACCAGTAAAGGCAGAAATCTTGGTAAAGTCTTGCTTTTTAGGAGTGGCCGGGAAGAATTGGTTAGAAGGGTCTTCTGAAGACAATGAAGCTTCGTCGTTATTATTCGGTGATTTGGATTCGGTATAGCTAGAAACATTAGGACGGAATGGCTGAGAAAGATCCTGATGCACTTCAGAAAACATTTCTTGGTCCAGCTTTGCTGCTTCTTCTTCCTGTGCTAATATCTGATCTCTAACATCAGCAAAAAACAAATCTTCATAAGATTTCTCCGTTCTGATCAAGAGTTGACATCTGCATTCATAGAGAGCATCCAATAAAGTAATCAGTCTTCTCGCTTCATTCTTCATTGTAATCTTCAAAGCTGGAACATTATCAATGATGAAAGTATGATATCGAGACGCCAAAGAGATATAATCAGCTGCTGCCAAAGGATGTCCACATATTTGGTCAAAGTCAAAGTAAGCAATTCCACTGTTTTGCCAGGGGACATGCACTTTGCGCCCATAAACTGTAGCTGAGTCTGGCTGAGACACAAAGAAAGCATCTGGTTTGGGTAACAGCTTTTGAATAGCTACTGCCCATTCATCATCTTGTTTGTTATTGATATCCGAAATATAATAATGAATACCAGTTGAGTGCTCAGAAGGTTCTGACTGAGGCTTGATCAAGAGATTTTCCAAATCAGCGGAGAGAATCTCTCGATAATCGTTAGTACTTCTCATGTCATACGAAACGCAGCGAGACTGTAGGATTCGAAAGAACGTAGCAAACTGGGCTTTCCTGAAATCAGTTGAATATAACTCTTCAGGAAGCCTGTTTGAAGTAGCTACCAAGACACCACCGAGTTTGAAAAAAAAGGTGAACAGAGTCTGTACAATTTTAGCAGCAGCTCTAAGGAAATCGTTAGACAGGTCCGGAATGATCATGAAAGATACTTACATGTCAGGTAACATGAATTCATCAAGTAGCAGAACAGTGTTCCTATCTATCATTCTTTCAGCCAACTCCAACAGAATGAAGTCGTTTTCCAATCTCAACTTTGATCCAGACTTGGAGGAGGTTCTTCTCTGTTCAGATATCTTGTGGATGTGGCCATATATCGATAGCATAAAGTTGTTATAATGTAAACGCTTCTTGGATACGTGCGGAAGAGAATCAGCAAACATGTCCATCAACATACTCTTTCCGCATCCTCTAAGTCCCCAGTTAACGCTTGAATATATGGTAGCATTCTAATCAACTTACACTTCGCCATGCAGTAGCAGACCCTGAGGGGAGTTGAAATTTAAGAGTTCTTCTTCATCTGAGAGCTGTTTGATCAGCTCTCTGCTTTCTTCATTAGCCAGATACCAGACCTTTTGCAGCTTGGGGTCTTTCTCTGCTTCTTCTTGTTGTTTCCGTTCATGTTCTTCCAGTGCATAAGAGAGGTCCCTAATTCTCTGCTTGAAGTTGGTAGGAGGAACGTAGTCTTTTAACCGATTGTACAGCTTGTGGAATCTAAGGACAGTTAGAAACATTGAAGGACATGAAGGCGGACTCTAACGGGCTCATATGGGCTCATACGGGCTCATATGGACTCTGACGGAGATCATACGGGCTCCGACGAACTCAAAGACAAACTCAGACGGAGCTCAGACGGACTCTGGCGAACTCTGACGGGCTCAGACAAACTCAGACGGACTCAAAGACTAAACATACTCAATAGCAGCTCTATGCTGGGCTTCATCTCTTAGAAGCTCACCATTTGCAATTTTGTTCTCGTATATGATTAACGGATCAGTGATTGTCAGAGCAGAATAGTACTTGACCACGCAAATGCTGAACCTCTTTGGAACAGCTTTTCGAGCAAATCTCAACATGATTAGAAGCTTTAGATCATAATTAATCAGATCAGGATCTCTCGTCTCTTATAAAGCTAATGGAGTAACCCTAAACCGATTTGGAAATCAAAATTCAAGAAGTATTGAATTTTGAAAAAAAATCTCCGAGATCAACTCTTCACAAACCAAAATGTTCACCGTTCCCGAGTCTGTTCGTTATGTGTTTGACCAGTTTCCACTGTATACGAACCCAGCAACAGGCCTGCCCATCTCACCAGGCGTGGACGAAAAAAGAGCTTTGGAGACTGGAAGAAAACTGATTCTGACGGTTTACAACGTAGACCCGTCTGACAAGCTGCCGACAGACCCTGAAGCTATTGAGCTCATTGGGCTGCTGAAGATGAAGAATCTGGATGAGCATCTCCAAGTGTCCGTCCGTTCTCCACATAGCGCACCGTTCGCAAGAGCAAAGCTGCCATATCTTGTGGACGAAGCGAAAACAAGAACGATTTACGCTAGTACGAGCAGCATCCGAAACAACCTGCTGGCGCCAGCGCAAGGGAAAGCTGCCATCTACCAAACGCTGCTGTCTACAGTATTGGCAGACTGGTGGCTCGTGAGCTCACTGTTCACCGAGAGCAGAGATCTGGTGTTTGGAGAAGGCGAACATCGCGTCCATCCTGTGCCGCCAATTGTCGAAAGATATCTGAAAGACGAGTGGACTTCCAGCATGGTTTTGTCGCTGTCGCAGAGGTATGAGATATCGCAGGACTCAAACCACAGTGCTCTACGCGTTGGAGAACGGGGCTACGAGATTCTCAAGAGTGTCTTATGGCCTGGGAGCGAGTTTGTGAGCAGCAAAACAGTTCGATTTTTCAAGGAGACCCCAGAAGGAAAGGCGGTGGTAAATGAGATTAGAACGAGGGCAATTGAAGCGTTACAGGAGCTGAATCAAGTGCTGGAGAGCTCTGAGTCTGGATACCTGGGGCTTGAGAGCGAAGATCGAGCAGACGATGGCCTCTGTCCAGTTGACGTCCAGTTGTTTTCCTATCTTTACAGAATACCTGAGCCTTCAATCTTAGCAGAGTATCCTGCGCTAGAACAGTACAAAGTGAGGGTTCAGACGAGACTATTTTCAAAGTAAACACAACCATGATAAAATTAAGTAAACCGCTAAAGTCTAATGCTATCCTGTCTTTTGATGGTCCAGATTTGACATCCACAGAACAGCAGGAAGGCAATATAAACGAACACTGCGCCAAACAGCGTATTTGCTACTGCCTTGCCGTCTTCTGGGTCGTTGATACTTCCTACCACGGACTCATGGCCACTTTTGAACAAGGCTCCTAGAACGGAGAGAATCAGAATGCCAAACACTGAAATGCCTGTGCAGAAGTAGGCACCGAGGGGCTGATATCAATTAGTATGAGAGCGATACTGTGGGTTGGTTGAACTTACAGAGACTATAGGTTTCATATTGGTATGATGTAGAAGATGAAGATGATGGAGTAGTTAATTTTGGCAGCCCACAAAGACAATAAGGTTACCCTGTTTGTTTACATAATCAAGGATAGAGGATAGAGGATAGAATAAGAATTGTATCTATAGATTGATATGAATTTAAATTGAGACGAGTGTTTAAATCAACATGTATTTAACTATAAGTATTTAGATATAAAATGAGTATTTAAATATAAGTAATTAGATATAAAATAAGTATTTAAATATAAGTAATTAGATATAAAATAAGTATTTAAATATAAGTATTTAGATATAAGTACCTGAATAAATATAAGTATTTAAATATAAAATAAGTACTTAAATATAAGTATTTAGATATAAAATAATTATTTCAATTAATACAAGTATTCAAATATAAAACAAGTACTTAAATATAAGTATTTAGATTTACAAGATAAATATTTACTAAATAAAATATATTTAAATCAAGTATTTGCTTTATGAAATGTATCTGGTATATAAAATAAATATTCAGATTTAAAATATATTCAAATCGATTCAAAATAAGTATTTGCTATATAAATTAATTGTTATATATATTTAAATTAATATAAAATATTTGCTATATAAAATCTATATTAATATAAAATAAGATATATTTAAAAATCTCATAAATTCTATACTCCACTACAATCTGCCATCCTACCACTCTTTCTATCCTCCACTGTCCTACCACTCAATCATCATACAGGGTTAGGGTATCTGAAAAATTCAGAGATCGCGAAGGTAAAAATTTTTTCATCAAGAATGGACCACTTTTGCTCCTTCCTACTACTCATCACGATACAAAATGGCTACTATTGAAGAAATCCCCCAACAAGAACAAATCCCTGATGGAGCTAACGTCTCTGTCTACTCCAAGACTACTCAAAAGTCCAGAAAGCACTTTGAGAAGCTCGGACTCAAGAAGGTCGAGGGAATCACCAGAGTCACCTTGAGACGTGGACCCAATACCATTTTTGTTATTGCTGAGCCCGAAGTCTACAGACACGGATCCAATGGATCCTACTTGGTCTTTGGAGAAGCCAAGATTGAGGATCTTTCTGCTGCCAGAGCCCAAGCTGCTCAAGCCCAAGCTCAAGCCCAAGCTGCTCAGCAAGAAGCTTCCAACCCCAAGGATCCCAACTCCATCACTGCTGATTTGGAGGCTGCTGCTGCTAAGATTGCTTTGAACGACGATGCTGCTGAGTTGCCTGAGCCTACTGCTGAGGAGCTTGAAAAGGCTGGTTTGGACGAAGAGAACTTGGCTTTGATCAAGGACCAGACCAGTGCTTCTACTGCAAAGATTTTGGATGCCTTTACTAAGAACAATAAGGATGTTATCAACACTATTGTATCTTTGACTTCTTAAATGCAATTTTTAGTATTTAGAGATATACGATAACGGAAAATTTATTTTCAAGTAAACGTTAAGGTAGGAGAGTAGGGTGAACATAGTGAGTAGATGGGTAGACGAGAATAGACGGGGGTAGAGTGAGTAGAACAGAGTAGAGAGAAGAGTAGAGAGAAGAGTAGAGTAGAGTAGAGTAGAGATTAGAGTAGAGAATAGAGTAGAACGGAGCAGAACAGAACAGAGCAGAGCAAAACAGAACAGAACAGAGTAGAACAGAGAAACATGGTGAATGGTAAGAGATCAAGCAATCAATTGAAAGATCGTTAGAATCATAGAACCATGATTCTAATTCCAACTCCAATCCTAATTCTGATTCCAACTTCAACTCAAACGCCACTCCAACTCCAATTCATTAAGCATCAATAGCATACTTCTTGGTCCATTCCTCAGCAGTTTTAATAGCATCCGACTCATTTTCCTTCCAATGCTGAGCTACATCATTAGCCAAAGGATCATTGGGATTAGGAGCACCTAACAAAGCCTGAATAGACAATAAAATAGTAGAAATCTGCTGAGCAGGAGACCAGTTCTTCTTCAAAACATCCAAACAAATTCTACCCAAGCGGTCAATGTTAGGATGATAGATCTTGGTAAGAAAACGAACTTTAACAGCGCCCATGGGATAGTCTTCAGGCAAAAATAGCTCCAGTTTAAATTTGCCACCTTCATAAGGACTTTGTCTAGGACCGTCAATAGTGACATCAAAGTATCTCATATTGTCTTCATGAGGAACAGCGGTGATTCCAGGAACGGGATCAGTAATGAGACGACTGGTTTCTTTTTTGATTCTGTTAAGTAGAAAGGTAGACATGGTTGAGTATAAAGTCCTGTGAACTCCACGAAACTGATAGTGAGAAGGAGTTGGTTATGTGAGTTGGCGATGGAGGTGAGTTGGAGGTGAGTTGGAGGTGAGTTGGAGGTGGTGAAGAGAGACAATTTTATTATTATTTATTTGGTTTCACTTTTAGAGCAACATGGTGCACTTGGTGTAAAATTCCATTTAGTACTTGATACTTGAAACATTGAACTTGGAATTCAAACCCTAACATCTGTAAATTCTGTGACCTGGCTTTTACGTTCGTATTACATAAGCGAAGGCATCAGTGGCGTTTTCAAGTTAGTATAAGTTAGTATAAATTAGTAGTTTAATAAGAAGGTTTAGTATTTAGAATGATTAATTTATTTAGAATAATTTAGTAGTATTTAGAATAATTTAGTAGTATTTAGGTTGATTTAATAGTTTATTAACATGGTTTAATAATTTATCTTAGTTTGATAATTTATGTTAGTTTAATAATTTATGTTAGTTTGATAATTTATCTTAATTTAATAATTCATCTTAATTTAATAATTCATCTTAATTTAATAATTCATCTTGATTTAATAATTCATCTTAACTTAATAATTTATCTTAATTTAATAATTCACCTTAATTTAATAATTTATCTTAATTTAATAATTCATCTTAATTTAATAATTTATCTTAATATCTTTACATGTTTATTTAACTTTAATTAATTTTTTATTTTATTTTCCATCTCAATTATAATTAGCCCTTTCTCCTTCCTTCCAACCGTTTTTTTAGTGATACACTACCGCCACACCTTCATCTCTGCAACCTTCCAATTTTCCTGATCAGCAATGGGTGATGAATACGATTTCTTGTTCAAAGGTAGGTGGCAGACCAGATTCAAGAGCTTAACTAACAACAGACAGTCGTCCTTATCGGTGACTCCGGTGTAGGTAAATCAAACATCTTGGACAGATTCACTCGAAATTTGTTCAATCTGGACAGTAAAAGCACTATTGGCGTCGAGTTCGCGACCAGAACCGTCGAAGTTGGCAACAAAACCATTAAGGCCCAAATCTGGGACACTGCTGGCCAGGAACGATACAGAGCAATCACGAGTGCCTACTACCGTGGAGCGGTTGGCGCGTTATTAATGTACGACATATCCAAGAGCGACTCATACGCGAGCGTGTCTAGATGGTTGGCAGAGCTGAGAGAGCATGCTGATCCCCAGATTGTTGTCATGTTGGTCGGTAATAAGAGTGATTTGAAGCACTTGCGTGCAATTCCTACGGACGAAGCCAAAAACTTTGCTGCTGAGAACAATCTGTTGTTTATTGAGACTTCAGCTTTGGATGCTACCAATGTTGAGCCTGCGTTCCAGAATATTTTGACAGAGATTTTTAGAATGTATTCAGATCAGAACTTGCAAGCTGATTTCAATCAGAACAAGCCCAGTCAGGGTCAGACTATTAGTTTCACTCCTCAGCCTGATGACGATAAATCCAAATCTGCCAGTCAATGTTGTTAGTTGTTTGTTTCCATGTTTTTATTATATTGGGCGAGATGTCCTGGAGTTTGAGATGAACTAAATTTTGGAGTTTATAATCAAGTATACAATATAGGAGCGTACAGACAAAATAAATAAACACGGGAGGTGATAGGATTAGTAGGAGTAGAGTAGAGTAAGAGTAGGTACAATATGAATAAACAGACAACCTACTATAAGAATCAATATAAGTCCAACATAAGAACAAGCCAATATATTAACAATAATATTAAACCATTAACAATAATATTAAACCATTATCAATAATATTAAGCCAATATATTAACAATTATATTAAGCCAAACGATATACTACTATAATCACAATACACAATATACTAATAGTAGATACAAAGAAATCAAAGTTACTTGATTCCTTGTTTCTAAACAAATAAATATGGCCTTGTTTCAAACAAAGACCTACTCAAGAGGCTCTTTGAACTCTTGATCGTCTTCGTCGTCGTCTTCGTCGTCTTCGGGTGCCAATTCGCGGTTCTTTTGCATGTCTTCTAAGGTCTTTTTGTAGTCAATGACTTTTCCCCGGGTTCTGCGACCGCCAGCAATGATGTTGGACGTGTCGATTTCTTCAAAGGATTCTTCGTCGTCGTCGTCTTCGTCGTTTAGATTGAGGTTTTCGTCGTCGTTGTCGTCCTCGTCAGAGGAGGATTCTTCGTCTGACGCAGTGGCATATCGTTGCTGAGCACGACTGAGTCCTTTGCCTTTAGCGATTCCCTTTCCTTTGAGCTTTTTCGATGGAGGTTCGTCGCCATTTTGGGTAGCTTGTGATTCGGGTTTGGACGCAGTGTTTTCTTCGAGTTTGCGTTTAGTTTCTTCGGTGGTTTCTTCAGTGGAAGCGGTGGTTTCTTTGGTGGAAATGGGTTTAGAATCTGTGCTAGTCATTTTGAGAAAATTTGTAGAGTAGTGAGGAGGAATAAAAAAGTTTCGCGAAAGTCGCGTTGTTCAAAATTAAGCAAGGTATAGTGTATGTAGTTAAATAGAATTGATAGATATTGATTCTATATTCTATATTGTATTGATATATAGTAAATATTATATTGTATATTGTATTGATATATAGTAAATATTATATTGTATATTGTATTAATATATTATATTGTATATTGTATTAATATATTATATTGTATTAATATATTATATTGTATTAATATATTCTATATTCTATATTGTATTAATATATAGTATATACAATATCCTACTCATTCCTACTCAATACTCATTCCTACTCAATACTCAACCCTCTACTCATGAATCTTTTATTACTAAACTCCTATAACACCAAAATACTTCATTTCAGAAAAATGCAGCCTATGCTTTAGGATATCTAAAAATCATTAGCATATATCTCACAAACAATCAATCACCACTCACTTCAAAGAATATACCATCTCAACTATTGGCGTAGCAATCAACCTACGTCCGCCAAAGTATCTGCCATTCAACCCTTCCAACGCTTTGCCCCCATCCTTTTCATTCTCAAACTTCATATATACTTCACCATTGGATGAGACAGCATCTACGCTGATATGTAATATTCTACCATAGTCCTCCTCACACTTGTTCTTGACATCCTCCTCCAGCTCTTGTATCCAGCTATCTCCAGACTCGCTAAAAAAAAGTTAGCATTGAAACTCCATAAACTGCAGCCTATACTCACTCTGCTGGATCAAACATATGCTTAACTACTATGCAACGAGAAGATATATTTGAAGCACTGTCCGGCACCCCCAAACTCCCTAAAATGGCGTCCCGCTGGTCGTCCCGGGTTGTACTAGAAGAATGTTTAGTAAATGCATCATCTTTGGGCTCCTGTCGAGCGTCCGGCGACTGAACATTGCTGAGGACCGGCGAAGGCGAAGGAGCAGAATGGCCGCGATCCGAGCCCAAACCTACCCTGAGGGCCCGGCCTACCAACATGAATCCATTCATACTTTGCAGCGCTTTTGCTGCCGAGCTTTTGTCTTTATATCTGGCAAGAGGTTAGTACGGGCGAAAGCAGAGGCAAGACAGTACTCACTGGATGAAAGCGTATCCTTTAGATTTGCCACTAGGTTCACGTTGAAGATTAACAAAATCAATTTCACCAAAAGCTTGAAAAATCTGCTGAATTTCATGTTCAGCGACTCCAAAATGTATATTACCTGCATAGACTCGAGCTTCCACCGGGCCATCTTTCTGGCGGGCGGCGGACTGTAGTTGGGAGGGCTGTTGCTGAAGCTGCAGCGAGTCGCCGGACGGGACTTTGTCGGGCTGCTGCTGCGTGTGGTTCTTCTCAGCTTCGGTGTTTTGGACAATCACCGGGATGCCTAGCAGACGCTCGCCGGTCATTTGGATGGCTTTTTCGACGGCTTCGCGGCTGGCGAACTCGACGTAGGCGACGCCTTTGGACCTGCCAGAGACTTTGTCTTTGACAATGGAAGCGTCAATGACTCTGCCGGCCTTGTCGAAGAACCGAATGAGTTCTTTGGTTCTGAGCCGGGCTGAGAGCTGCTGGACAAAGACGGTTCGCTGGTCACGGTCGGACGGCGAAGGCGAAACGCTAGGACTGCTGCTGCTGCGATATGACTTGTGCGAGTAGTCGCGGTCTCTTCGTCGACGGTCGTAGTCTCGGTGCGATCGTCTGGGGGATCTTGAACGAGATCTGGAGCTGCGGTAAGACGTTTTATTTGACGGGTAGTGGTCACGGCTGGAGCTCCGTTGCAGTTCTGGCGACCTGTCTGGCTCGTGGGCCAGAGGTTTTGAAGCGTATCGTTTGGATTCAGTCATGGTATGTTCTCGTGAGGAAGAAGAAAAGTGGTTGGGAATTGAACCAGGCTCGTCAGTTTGGTATGGTTTGGGCAAAAAAGATTTCCTCCCAAGTGCTGACTAAGATCATGTGAACATAAAAAAAACAAGAGACTTGAAGTGGGATGACTAGAAGATGACTAAGGATGACTTGAAATAAAATGACTAAAAGATGACTAAAAGATGACTAAAAGATGACTAAAAGATGACTAAAATGAGATGACTAAAAGATGACTGAAATGATTTGGAGAACTACCAAAAAAGAATTACTAAAAAGAATGACCAAAAAAGAATGATCAAAAAGAATAAATATTAAACTTGATACATAAAACTTGGAAACTTGGAATTTCTAATAATCCAAATGAGAATGCTTTGTGCCTTGGATTACCCCTGATGCTAGACAAATGCAGTGTTGGTAAAGTTGGAGATAACATGAGATTTGAACATGCATGAAGCATGCAAACTTGACACTTGTTCAGGGCGGCAGATTAAGTAAAACGAGGCAGGTACATTAGTCCCGAGAATACGGGTAGATTGCAAAACAAATGATGCCCAAAAGATGGGTTAGCCCGCATTACTGTCAAACGAGAGGTAACAATTGAAATACGATTTTGATAGGCAGAAAAGCCCTAAATGACTTTGACATGTTGATGTCATGAGGTGGTTGCCCATAACGATGTGATTGGATAGTGGTGGCGTTTGGTATTGCATTTGTCATGTGATTTGAGAATAATAATAAATATAAATAATAAATAAAAATAAATAAAAATAAATAAAAATAAATAAAAATAAATAAAAATAAATAAAAATAAATAAAAATAAATAAAAATAAATAAAAATAAATAAAAATAAATAAAAATAAATAAAAATAAATAATAATAAATAATAATAAATAATAATAAATAAAAATAAGCAATCAAAATATATTATTTATTTATTAGTATCATCATTTTTATTTTTATTATTTATTATCATTTATTACTATTTATTTTTATTATTATTTTTATTATCTTTATTATTTATTACCATTTTCATGATAACACTGTTATCGTTAATTACATACGTATACTATCGTTTTAAACTACTCGAATAAACTACTCTGTCATGTAGTACCAATGTATCCAACAAACGGTTCGTGCCCGACTACAACAACAAAATCGTACAGGACCCGACAAACGACCCGACACCCGAATAACACTCCAATTGTCGTGCAAATACGGTACTCGGTCCACCACTCAAAACACGTCTATTTCAAGATTACGCGCGGCTTCAACGCGAAATCTCAAGGCTAATTAACTTTCGGCGTAATCTTGATAATCTGGTTATGTCTCAAATCTTATTTGTACTGGTATTTATCATACGTATTCTAATTTCGTGCCCTTATGGCAGTAGTACGTTGTTTACACTAATCCGTGATAATTTCTTTTTCCCAGTATTTAATTTCATTTTCTCATTATTTTTTCATTCATTTTTCTACTCCTCCTGGCCCTTCTTCACCCCTTCATATTTCCCTCCTGCCTACCTGCCCTCTACAACAACACCTGCTCTACTCCACCATGGCCCCCGTACAAGTCAAGAAAATCTGCTGCATCGGCGCTGGCTACGTCGGCGGCCCTACCTGCGCCGTCATTGCAATGAAAGCCCCCCACATCCAAGTCACCATCGTCGACCTCAATAAAGACAGAGTCGACGCTTGGAACTCCGACGACCTCCCAATCTACGAGCCCGGCCTCGAAGACGTCGTCAAGGCTGCAAGAGGAAGAAACCTCTTCTTCTCGACCGACGTCGAAACCGCCATCACCGAAGCAGACCTCATCTTCGTCTCCGTCAACACTCCCACCAAAAAGTCGGGCATTGGCAGAGGCTTCGCCGCTGATCTGGGCTACGTCGAGTCCGCAACCAGAAACATTGCAAAGATCGCGACCTCCAGCAAAATCGTCGTCGAGAAGTCCACCGTCCCGTGCAGAACCGCCCAGTCCATGAGAAAAATCCTCGACGCCAACGGCAAGCCCGGTGTCCACTTCGACATCCTCTCCAACCCAGAGTTCCTCGCTGAAGGTACCGCCATCTCCGACCTCTTCAACCCGGACCGGGTCCTCATTGGTTCCCTGGACAACCCCAACGGCCGCTCCGCAGCCGCCTCCCTGGCCGCGGTCTACGCCAACTGGGTTCCGGAGAACCAAATCATCACCACCAACCTCTGGAGCTCGGAGCTCTCCAAGCTTGTCGCCAACGCCCTTCTCGCCCAGCGCATCTCCTCCATCAACGCCATTTCCGCTATTTGCGAGGCTACCGGCGCCGACGTCGACGAGGTCGCATATGCCTGCGGGCTCGACGCCAGGATCGGGCCCAAGTTCTTGAAGTCCTCGGTCGGGTTTGGCGGTTCCTGCTTCCAAAAAGACATTCTGAGTCTCGTGTATCTGTCCGAGTCCCTACATCTTCCCGAGGTTGCCTCCTACTGGAAGCAGGTCGTCGAGATCAACGAATACCAAAAGACCCGCTTCACGAAGCGAATCATCTCGTCCCTGTTCAACACCTTGACCGGCAAACGCATTGCATTGTTTGGCTTCGCTTTCAAGAAAGACACTGGCGACACCCGAGAGTCTGCTGCCATCACTCTTACCCAGAACTTCATTGAAGAGAAGGCCAAAATCTCCATCTTTGACCCGAAAGTCGAGGAGTCGCAGATTTGGTTTGATCTCCAGGAAACCTCTTCTGACCCCACCACTACCAAGGAGTCTCTCCAGAAGCAGGTCGAGATCGCCACGGATCCCTTTGAAGCTGCCAGAAACGCTGACGCCATTGTCATTGCTACCGAGTGGGACATGTTCAAAGATACCCAGCTGGACTATGAGAAGCTCTACTCCATCATGAACAAGCCAGCCTTTGTCTTTGACGGCCGACTCATTGTTGATCGATTCAAGCTCGAACAGATTGGCTTCAAGGTCGAGCAGATTGGCAAGAGCACTCGTGACCATGGCTATGAGTAGACGCTTTCTTCCACGTTGTCTCGTTCTCCTATTCGCCCACCATAGTGATGCTGTCACGTGTTCTTTGTGTCTTTTCATGTTTATATTTGTAATTTCCATATTTGTCACTTACGTTATCATTAATAATCATGCTAATATTACTAATAATTTTTGACGTGAGTGAAATAGGCAAGAACACGCGGTGATGAGACGAGCCGATGGTGCGTGGGTCACATGATTAAAGGTTCCGAAAGTCCGAGTGAGACAGTTTTTCCATGAGTCCGATTGCGAAATCCGTGAATGCGGTAGCAATGAATTTATGGCGTTTTTTGCAGGGATTAGAGTGGATTATGTAATTTTTGTCATTTCCCCATGTTTTTTATAAGATTTGTACCTTTTTTGCAGGTTTTTTGCATTTTTTTTTTGCACTTTTTTTGCAGTTTTAAAATTATTTTTTGCACTTTATTATTCTTTTTCTGCAATTTTTTTTCTGCTCATTTTTCTTCTTTTCTCGCTGTTCCTCCATCTTTTCTCTTTTTTTTTGCACACTTTTGTATTTTTTTGCATTTTTTTGCATTTTTTTGCATTTTTTTTTTGCTTATTTCCTTCTGCACATTTCCTTTTGCACAATTTCAACCTTCCGTTACCCCAGAATCGGTTATCTCTTGCCATATTCCCTCCCACGACTCCAACATAAATACCCATTGATCTGCTCCATCTCGTTCTTTTTTCTCCCCATCTCCTTCTCAATACTTCCACCATGAGCAGCGTAGGCATCACTTTCGCACAACAAGACCAGCTACAAAAACTCCCCATCCCCGACCTCAATGACACCTGCAACAAATACCTCCAGGCCTTGAAACCTCTCCAGTCCGTCCGCGAACACCAAAACACCCAGGACGCCGTCAACGAGTTCCTAAACACCTCCGGGCCTCTGCTCCAGGAAGAACTCAAGAAATACGCCGCCACCAGATCCTCCTTCATTGAACAGTTCTGGTACGACTCCTACCTCAACTATGACTCCCCAGTCGTCCTCAACCTCAACCCGTTCTTCCTCCTCGAAGACGACTCTACCCCATACTCCACCACCCAGGTCCAGAGAGCCGCCACCCTCACCACATCGTCCCTCAGATTCATTAGAGCCCTCAGAAGAGAAGAACTGCCCCCAGATGGCATCCGCGGAAAAAACCTCTGCATGTACCAATACTCCAGGCTCTTTGGCAGCTCCAGAATCCCGACAAGCACCGGCTGTGTCATGCAATCTGACTCGACCTCCAAGCACATCGTCGTCGCCTGTAGGTCCCAGTACTACTGGTTCGACGTCCTCGACGACAACAACGACCTCATCATGACCGAGCCCGACATGGCCGTCAACTTCCAGTCCATCATTGACGACGCCGCTGAAACCCCCATCAACGAGGCCGCAAAGAGTGCCGTCGGCGTCATGACGACGGAAAACAGAAGAATCTGGGCCAGCATCAGAGACAATATGGCCAGAGACGACGACACCACTAACAACGACTGCATCAAGGTCATCGACTCTGCTCTGCTCGTCGTCTGCCTAGACCACGCTGCGCCAGAGACTCTCTCGGACCTCGCCAGAAACATGCTCTGCGGCCTCTCGGTCATTGAAAAAGGTATCCAGGTCGGAACTTGCACAAACCGCTGGTATGACAAGCTGCAAATCATTGTCACTGAAAACGCCAAAGCCGGTATCAACTTTGAACATACCGGTGTCGACGGACACACGGTCTTGCGATACGTCTCAGACATTTATACAGACACCATCCTGCGCTTCGCTAAAAGTATCAACGGCCAATCTCCATCTCTATGGGCCTCGATTTCCCCAGACCCTTCCAAGCGAGACCCTGCCTCGTTCGGTGACGTCACTACTACTCCCCACAAATTGGAGTGGTCAATGAACTCTGAGCTTTCCCTTTCGCTGAGGTTTGCGGAAACCAGATTAGCTGATTTAATTGAACAAAACGATTTCCAGGCTCTCGAGTTCCAGCACTATGGTATGAAGGAAATCAAAAACATGGGCTTCTCGCCAGATGCCTTTGTTCAAATGGCTTTCCAAGCTGCCTACTACGCACTGTATGGTAAGGTCGAGTGCACTTATGAGCCTGCCATGACCAAACGCTACTTGCACGGTAGAACCGAAGCCATTCGCTCTGTTTCTGAAGAGTCTGCTGCCTTTGTCAGAAAGTTCTGTGAGGATGCTCCTGCTGCTCAAAAGATTGAGTATCTCAAGCGTGCTTGCGAGAGACACACAATCACTACTAGAAACTGTTCAGCGGGCCAGGGACAAGATCGTCACTTGTACGGCTTATTTTGCATTTGGAAGAGATATTTAGATGAAGGTGATGATAATGAAAACATTAGCCAAAACAGCTCGAATGCCAGCGATGAAACCGTCACAAATAAACAGCAAGATGGAAAATCGTCCGAGTCAAAGTTCTCTACAAAGGAAATTCCTTCTATTTTCGCTGATTCTGGCTGGGATAGATTGAACAATACCATTCTGTCTACCAGTAACTGTGGTAATCCGGCCCTCAAGCTGTTTGGTTTTGGCCCCACCTCTCCCGAAGGTTACGGTTTGGGATACATTATCAAGGACGATACCATCACTATTTGTGCTTCATCTAAGCATAGACAAACCAACCGTCTACTTGACACCTTGAACTCTTACTTTATGGAAATCAGATCCGTCTGGAGAAAGTGTCAACCACAGACTAAGGTCACTGCTCCTGCCTATGG
Source organism: Geotrichum geniculatum (assembly GCA_030566045.1). Taxonomy (NCBI): domain Eukaryota; kingdom Fungi; phylum Ascomycota; class Dipodascomycetes; order Dipodascales; family Dipodascaceae; genus Geotrichum; species Geotrichum geniculatum. The sequence continues at coordinate 139,035 of JAJMHM010000010.1, read as the reverse complement.
CACCCGTGCCCGCGACCGCGTACCAGCTCAAGCTACAGTTCCTGCTGCTGTCAGCCACTCTCCTGGCGGAGGCCTCCATCACGTTATTGGCCGTAACGTTGGTATATCTCACACCCCACGTACTCTGGCTCATACTGAAGATGCTGAAATCAGCTACTTACTGGGTGGTTACGGATACTTTGATATTAGCGATTACGACCATGTTAGAACAAGAGCAGCATCACCAGAACCGGTCTTTACCAGTACAGCAAGCCGGAAAGAAATTGGTAGAAAATTAAGATTAGCTGAATACTGATTTCAAGATTTATAGAACCATTTATATAAAGATACATTTATGACTACAAATACAAACTTGCACAAAAGACAATATCTCTCTTGATCTTTTCTTGTGCAACTTCCATCTTATCATACAAAGTAGCATCGCCAATAATTCTAGCGGCAGACATCATTTGTCGACAAGATTCATCCAACCTATTAATAACTCGAACAATAGTACCTTCAGGAACACCAGTCATCTCCATAATCAACTTGAAACTGACACCTCTAGCCCAGTCATAAATAATAGGAACTAGTGCATAACGATCTTTTTCGAAAAAGTCAATTTCTTCCTGAGTTATGGTAACCTTGTGCTTATCAAAAATCTCCAACGATGTCTTGACGACATTGTTAATTTTCTCTATTCCTTCTGCCAAATGAGGTGTAACCGGTGCAACGGTCTCTGATTTGGAATTACCATGGAACAAAAAGACTGACAGTAAAGCAACAATCTCTTCGGGCTCATAAGACGCCAAAAAGTTATCAAAGACCAATTCAGTAATCACCAATTCAAATCCTGTATTGATCTCACACGCTATCCGTCCTTTCAATAAGACGTTTTGTTCAGCATCAATATAATTCAACTCCTTCAGTACTTCAATTCGTTGCTCGTAATCAGGCAACAGCTCCATGTTTTGAGTAGACATGATGTTTTGGAGATTCTCAATATTCTGTCTGACCGTGTAAACCTCGTAGTCCTTCAAAAAGCTCTTTGCAAATTTAGGACATCTGATACAAGTAGAAGCCTTGATTTGCTCAAGCAGATTGTTTCGGCGTTCAATCTTCTTCAATATAGCAGTAGATCTGATTCCTTTGAATTGAATCTCATTCAATTCAAATTGATGTGCCAAAATCTTTTGTAGAACTCGACCGACACGCCTGACTAAATCAGGGTCTCCTCTAGTGAGTAGAGTGATATCATCATGAATTCGGACTGTTGTGATCATCTCAATAGACCCAATGTCAACTATATACATTGTAAAGGGGACCTTAAGTTTGAAATAGTTGTCAAAGTTCCGTTTACCGAACCCTTCAATCATGGAATAATAGGGAACTGTTGCTAATGAATTTCTAACATCGTTGAGATGTGTAACACATAGCACAAATAGTCGATTGCGGTCATCAAACTTGGTAACAATTCCTATAAACCTGACATTTTTCACTTTCAACACTACTACTCGACCTGGTGCAAGAACCGAACGACCCACAGGAGTTCTAGCTACACTGAAAATAGCTTCCGCATAAGCTTCACGCTCTTGAACAATCAATGGTACAGTCTTCTCCATATCACTGTCACACATAGTGCAAGGCTCGCGCTTTAACTTACTCAAGAGCTGCTCATTGAGTTTGACATTCTTTTCATGCTCAGGAAGCATAGCTTGATTAGTATTTTCAGAAAATGACCTTTTGATCATTTCTTCCACTCTCAGTGCTTCAATTCTCAATAAATTCAAAATCATGTTGTAAGTCAATCTAAATTGACTCTGGAGCTTAGTAGCTTTGCCCAAAATTAATTCTCGAAGCTCACTTGTCTTGGGGAGTTGATCTTGATTCACCATGATCATCACAGTACCAGTTGGATCTAGTCCACGTCTTCCAGCACGTCCTGCCATTTGTGTGTACTCTCCTGGTAGCAATGTTCTCATGCTGTGTCCATCATGTTTCGTGATATTTCCAAATACTACTGTTTTAGTAGGCAAATTCAGACCCATTGCGAAGGTTTCTGTAGCAAATAAGACCTTAACCAAAGTTCTTGCAAACAAAATTTCCACGATTTCCTTAACTATTGGTAGTAATCCACCATGATGAATGCCGATACCCCTGCTCAACAAATCTCGTACCAGCTGAATCTGGGGTAATTCTCTGTCTTCTTTCTTCAATCTCGAAACTGCTTTATCAACAAAGATTCGAATTTCGGATTTTTCTTTCGCATTACAGTAGTCAATGTTAGTCAACAGCGTAGCATACTGTGTGCACATCTTTTGAGAGAAAACAAAGATCACGGCAGGCAATTGATTATTGGATTTCAAATATGAGCATAGTGTTGTCAAAGTAGACTTTCCATGAGTGTTGTTATTGTAACGTCTACCAGTGCTAGGAACATAGCTCTGAGTATTTCCTCCTCCACGTCCTCCACGTCCTCCTCCTCGATTAGAACCTCTAACGCTACCACCTCTTGCACCACCTCTTGCACCTCTCCCAGAGTCTCCTCCGCCTCTCGCGCCGCCCCGGCCTCCTCTAGATGCTACACCTTGATTCTGTTTGCCTGCAAGTAGGTCGCTGACTTCATTATACCCTTTCTCAATGTATCGCTTTTCCTTATCGACAATCTTATATGGCTTGCCATTAGACCAGAGAAAGTGTTCCAAAGGCACTGGTCTCTTGGGAGTAGAAATAACATAGATATCTCGCTGTTTAGTTCTACCAACCCAGTTTGCAAACTCGTAAGTATTGGGCACAGTGGCCGATAAAAGAATGAGTTTTACATGCTCTGGCAACATGATGATGACCTCTTCCCAAACAACACCACGATCCTGATCATTGACATAATGAACTTCATCAAAGATCACAAACTCGACATCACGAATGACATCAGCACCTCGATACAGCATACTTCTCAAAATTTCAGTTGTCATAATCAAACAACCGGCTTCAGCGTTGATTTGAACATCACCAGTTAAGATACCTACATCATTAAAAATCTCCTTGAAATCCCGGAACTTTTGATTACTGAGAGCTTTAATTGGCGAAGTATAAATTGCCTTGGTCATGTTTCTTTCAGCCATAGCAATGGCATACTCTGCAACGACAGTTTTACCGGCGGAAGTATGTGCAGCAACAAAGACTGAATCGCCCTGCTCCAAATGATAAACAGCTTCTTTCTGGAAAGTGTCGAGTTCAAATGGATACTCTTTAGCAGGTCTAGGGACGAGTTCATGGAAGTTTTCAATCTTTTTGTTGACATCAACTACATGAGCCCATTCCTTAGCCTTTGGTACTAAAGTCATATCATCTTCAGCCTTCAATCTTCCAAAGGTCATATCGTTTGGCAGCAAATCATCGAGTAGAGTGGATGTGAATTGAGAAGGTGCTTTTTCGCCCTTTTCGACGCTTAGCTGCTGGATATCTTCTACTAAACTGTCTTCAAAGATTTCATGTTGGTCATCAATTTCTTCCTTTCCTTCAGCAAGCAAATCAGGATCAGCACTTTCTGCTATTTCATCTAGCAGCCCACGTTTGAATCCAGGAGGAACATCGTATAGTCCGTGCTCGTCTCGATGCATAACTAGATTCCCATCTGGAATATCCTCCAGCTCGAGGCCACCTGGGGTGAATGGCATGAAGCCTGCTCTACCACTAATGAAGTCCATCTTGGAGCCTGCTTTTCTATTCATTGACAGAGAATTCTTGGAGTTGATTCCAATACTCTCAGCAGGTAAACTATATTCTTCATAACCAACAATTTTTCCTTCGAGTCCAGCCCGCTTCAACTTGACTCCGGTGTTTGATTTGAGTTCAGGTAGTGTATATAATCCTGAGATCTGGGATAGACGATCAACCGGAGGTATTCTGATAAAGGGTTAGAGAGCTTATGAGAAACAAGCTGAGAGCTACATACTCTTGTAAATGGTTGAGCCATTGATTTGAAAACTTGGTGGAAGGTGTGAGAAATGTTTCCTTTACAAAAGCTTTGCTGGTTTCATCCAATTCACGTCGCGAGGGCTCCAAGGTGAACTCTGTGTCAGGCGAGCTGCTCTTAGCCCGTAGAAAGTCAATATAACTGTCGATAGTCATTGTGGTGTTCAATATAGGACTTGGAAGATCTGGAGGGTGTTAATGAATGAGGGTTAGGGTATGATGAAGATGGAGAGAAGGTAGTATGGAGATATAAGGTATGGAGATGATAAAAAGTATGGTATGGTGATATGGTATGGTGATATGGTATGGTATGGTATGGTATGGTATGGTATGGTATGGTATATGATATAAGATATAACGATAGTATGGGATTGCGGAAAATGTATACAAATAACGGTTGAGAATGTGTCTTGAAATCCTGAGACAGTTAGTAGCATGAGATTGGCCTTAAACAATTAGTACTTGACATTACACAAAAGCCTTGATTGAGAATTGCTGGATAGAGTTGAAGATTCAAACCTTAACGAAGGACCGTGAACGCCATCAGAGCACAGCCTGAGTTGTTCCAGCCGCTGGTCATTTGTGCACAATTGAGTTTGACAGTTTACTGTTCCGTTCTGTTCTGACATGTTCCGTGCTAACATCAGCCTTTCCTGCTGGAGTCCCGTTCAAGTCCCGCTACAGTCCTGCTACAGTCCTGCTACAGTCCCGTTCTAGTCTCGTTCTTGCTGTGCCCATTCTGCTTCCAGCGATAAGCTCTGAAGCCTTCCACTCTCGCTTCCAATGAAGCTACTGGCATGTACCCGAATTCTCACTACTCAGTCTCTCACTGTTCCAGCATGATATTGTTAAAACGGTATAACTCTAATCCGGGCACAAGTCCCTGCGCGGCCAACTATATAAGTCAAACATTCCCTCGCCTTTGGACTAATTTATTCCACTCATACCGTTTTTGTATTCTCTCCTACACACATTCGCAATGGGATTAGCTAGTAAACTACAAGCAGTACAGGGTGGCACCGCCGGTGCTTCTGGTGCTGGTGCTAGTGCCGGTGCTGGTGCCGGCGCAAGACCAGCTGGAGCTACCGGTTCTGTTCCAAGTCAATCGCACCCAGGTCAACCTTACCCCCCTCCACCAACTCCACAACAAGGCTACCAGGCCAATCAACCACAGCAGTATGGCCAGCAGCAACATCCTCCATATGGTCAACAGCAGGGCCAGTATGGTCAACAGCAGGGACAGTATGGCCAACAGCAAGGACAATCGGCTTATGGCCAGAGACAGCAACAGCCTCCGTACGGTCAACAGCCTGGACAGCAGTACGGTCAACAACAGGGACAGTACGGTCAGCAACAGGGACAGTACGGTCAGCAGCAGGGACAGTACGGCCAACAACAGGGACAGTACGGCCAACAGCCTGGCCAACAGTATGGCCAACAGCCTGGCCAGCAGTATGGACAGCAGCCTGGCCAACAGTACGGCCAACAGCCTGGTCAACAGTACGGCCAGCAGCAGCACTATGGTCAACAGCCTGGCCAGCAGCACTACGGACAGCCTCCACAACAGCAGCCTTACGGCCAGCCGCCTGGAGGTGCCCCAGTTAACGTCAACAATTTGATCTCCATCTTACAAAAGGCAATCCAGGAAAACGGGCTTCAAAACTTCTACACCCCCAACTCTCTGGGCCAGATTGCCAGCAGAGTTGCACCTCACATCTCTGAGATCGCGTCCAAATGGAGCATCCCAATGGAAATTGCTGTTGACTTGGTGAGACTGGCTCTATATGACATTGTTATTTTCGCCGACGACTCTGGCTCCATGTCGTTTGAAGAAAACGGTGAACGAATTGACGACTTGAAGCTTATTCTGAATAGAACTGCTTATATTGCCTCGTTGATGGACGATGATGGCCTCGAAGTGAGATTCATGAACAACAATATCCAAGGAAACGGTCTCAGAACCGAACAGGAAGTCATTAACATGATTTCTCAAGTTTCTTTCCGCGGTCTCACGCCCTTGGGTACCAGCTTGAAAGCTAAGGTTATAGACCCATTGGTTTTCAGCAAGCTAAGATCCCAATCTCTGAGAAAGCCCGTCATGATCATTACAATCACTGACGGTTCTCCTGCTGGTGAGCCTCCTAACACTGTTTTTAACGTGATCAAGGAAGCTAAGAGAACTCTACAAAGTACTCCATTAGGTGCTGGTGCCATTGCTTTCCAGTTTGCTCAAGTTGGTAACGACATGAAGGCCAGAGACTTTTTGGGTAAGTTGGATGTTGATCCTGAAGTCGGTGCTATGGTTGATTGTACAAGTAACTTTGAAGTTGAACAGGACGAAATGGCGAAGTCTGGAGTTACTTTGGATCCTTCTACTTGGTTGGTTAAGATGATGTTGGGAGCCATTGATCCAAGTTATGATGCTCAAGATGAGTGAGTTCTGTTTAACGAGCTACTCAAGACTATAATTCTATACTCAAGATTGTAATCAAGAATATAGCTTTTAGCTCTGTTATAGCTCTGTTATAGATCTGTTCTAGTTCTGTTATAACTTCGTTATAGCTCTGTTTTAACACTGTTCTCTGTTCTCTGTTCTAACTCCGTCCTAACTCCACTCAATCCCCATTCTAACTCTATTTCATTTCCTGTTCTATATAGTTCATCCATTCTCCCACTATGTCGACCGTTTTGTGTTTTCCTCTACCTTGTTCTGATTACATAATCTACTCCATAAACACACTACCACCAAAATCCAGATTTACTTCCTTTCTTTTTCAACACCACACATCTACGATCTCTAAATATTTATTATCATGGAAGTTCTTGGAATCAAGCCTACGCCAGTCAAGTCTGGGGCCTTTGCCAGCCACAGCTCTAGCCTACACAAGTCAAGCTCGTCGTCCGACTCTCAAGACCTCTACAGAACTCTGAAGAAGCTCGAACGAAAACTAGAACTGCTTGGGCTACAAGAAGACTACATCAAAGACGAACAACGCCACCTGAAGCGCGAGCTCATCAGAGCTCAAGAAGAAGTCAAACGAATCCAGTCAGTTCCCTTAGTCATTGGGCAGTTCTTGGAGCCCATTGACCAACATACCGGTATCGTTTCTTCAACCACTGGATCCAACTATGCTGTCCGCATCTTATCAACGTTGGACCGTGAATTGCTCAAACCTTCAACCTCAGTTGCTTTGCACAGACACTCAAATGCTTTGGTCGACATCCTGCCACCAGAAGCGGACTCCAGTATCGCCATGCTTGGTGCAGACGAGAAGCCAAACGTCACCTATGCCGACGTTGGTGGTCTCGACATGCAAAAACAAGAAATCAGAGAAGCCGTCGAGCTTCCATTGACTCAATTCGAGCTCTACAAACAAATCGGTATTGATCCTCCCCGTGGTGTTCTACTATATGGACCTCCTGGTACTGGTAAAACAATGTTAGTCAAAGCCGTCGCCAACAGCAGTACGGCATCTTTTATTCGTGTCGTTGGCTCGGAGTTTGTTCAAAAGTACTTGGGAGAAGGCCCCAGAATGGTCAGAGATGTCTTTCGACTTGCCAGAGAAAACTCTCCTTCCATCATCTTTATCGATGAAATCGACTCTATTGCCACTAAACGTTTTGACGCTCAGACCGGTGCAGACAGAGAAGTGCAGCGTATTCTTCTTGAACTGCTAAATCAAATGGATGGCTTTGATCAGACTTCAAACGTGAAGGTCATCATGGCTACCAACAGAGCTGACACTCTTGATCCTGCATTGCTACGACCTGGTAGACTCGATCGTAAGATTGAGTTCCCTTCTCTGCGTGATCGTAGAGAAAGAAGACTTATTTTCACAACCATTGCCGCCAAAATGTCTCTCGCTCCTGAAGTCGACTTAGACTCTTTGATTATTAGAAACGATCCTCTTTCTGGTGCCATCATTGCTGCTATCATGCAAGAAGCAGGTCTCAGGGCCGTCAGAAAGAATCGATATGTTATTTTGCAGTCTGATTTGGAGGAAGCCTATAGTAGTCAAGTCAAGACTGGTTCTGATGTCGACAAGTTTGATTTCTATAAGTAAATGCTTGTATTCATTATATATTTCATTAACTTTTTGCAATTAAGGTGATGAGTGTTCCTAGTAGCAGGCCGGCTACTGCTCCAGCGCCGGCGAGCCCAGCAATCTCTTCAGGGCGACAAGTGAGATTGGGCGGGATTTCTGCTGCTCCAAAGAGACGTTCAGGTAGGTTTCTCCAGGTCAGGTCGGGGGCTAGTGTAGTCTCTGAAGGTGACTGAGGTTGGGCGAGAAGCGCAGCAGAAAGGACTTGCAATGTTTGAGTTTGTAGCGATTCCAGTTTCTGCAGCTTTTCAGCGTCCGAGGACGAAAGAGTCAGTTCTTCTCTAGCACCAAGTCGAGCGTCTTTGTCGTTTTCCAGAGCGATTCTGACTTTTTCTTCAAAAGACCCTACCAACCGTTTTCTTTTCCAAGGCTCCAGGCCCAGCTGGACCACCAAGAAGAGCAAAACGTTAAAGCCCATTAGTATCCAAGTTCCGTAAGTTGATGCTCTGCGAATTTTGTCACTCCAGATCTGTTCTTCGTGGTATCGGGCAGAAAACAAGCTCGTCATTTGCAACTGAGACTCTTCGAGTTCACGTTCTGCTTGGTTTAGCTGCTCTTCAGCTTGGGCTTCTGCGTGCTGGTTGGCATGGTCGTTTCTATAAAGCTCAGTGAACCGTTCTAAATCCACAGGCGACCAAGCGTGTTTCCGCTGAAGTAGCTCATTTACTTCTCGCTGAGAGGCAGAGCGGTTGGAGATGGCAGCAGCGTATGCTTCTTTACATTGTCTAACAGCGTCTCTAGACTCCAAAGTAACGCGTTCTTGCTTCTCAATGGACTTTTTCAACTTTTCAATCGATGAATATCCTGTAATGTCGTTCAATGTCTGTCCAGCGGTGAAGATTGTAGTCTGAAGCTTGTCCAAGTTTTCTGTGATCCATTTAGACACTTGAGATCGCTTTGACTCGCTCTCAGAGGGTAGGTCCCGGATGCCTTCAATGTTTGGTGGAGGTAAGCTTTCTGTAAAGCCTTTAGCCTGGCTCTCCTTGTGAAGTTGTTCGTTCTCAGGTGTCTTTCCTGGATGATCTGAGTAAGCTCTCAATCCAATCACTCGCCTACTAACAATTCTTGTTGGCGGCCATAATACTCTTGTTGACGGCCATAATACTCTTGATCGAGCAAACATCCTGAATACTGTGCGTTTCTAGAGCGTAACAAGTCAGCTTGCAATGCCAAAATCATTGCCTGCTCTTGATTCGATATTTTCAGTCACGTGGAATTTGGGATGGTTTAAGGAGATAGTCACGTGAAGTTTAAATAAAATATGATCACGTGAAGTTTAAATGTTTAAGGAGATGTTCAAAAATTTCACGTGATTTGATTCACATGACCTTTGAGAATAACTCCCAACTCTCAAAAATATATTCTAGGCTCACGACAGATACTCTCAGTAACATGTCTACGGAAGCAAAGATCACCTTCAAGGCAAAACTAGTCAAGCCCAAAGATGTGCCAAAAGTGGCGTCTAATGTGAATCTTTTCAATCATGTAGAAGAGCAGAAGAAAAGTTCTTTGCCACAGATTGTGACGGGATTTACCAAGGAAGGAGCGATTCTTGCTGAGACGACAGATGGCGTGGAGGAAGAGAAAAAGGCATTGGTCATTCCCAAGCTGCCGAATAAAGACTGGAAAATGGGATTGAACGTAATGACTACCGATGAAGGTGAAGAGATTCTTTTAGATGGGAAGGAAGCCTACGAGAAGGACGTACAGAGTCGGCCTGATGCGCCGAGTATGAATGATTATGATCGGATGCCAGTTAGTGAGTTTGGAAGAGCGCTGCTGCGCGGAATGGGTTGGAGGGACGAGGAATCAAAGCAAGACCAAGTTGATTCAGCACTAAGTGTTAATAGGACAGCTTTGTTAGGGCTTGGAGCGAAAGAAATTGAGCAGGATGGTGCAGGCACGGGGAAAAAGGAGAAAGAGTATGTGCCGTTACTGAAGGTCAAGAAGGGCACAAACATTCCAATTAGCGATTCGACAGGGCTTGATGAATTGAGAAAAGAATCAGAGTATGAGAGGACGAATAATGGGAGGTTTGATGGGAATAGTGGGAGGTTTGATCGGGACTTGAGGTCTGAAAACAAGTCAGAAAGAGATCGATATAGATCAGAGAGATCAGAGAGGTCAGAGAGGTCAGAGAGGTCAGAAAGGTCAGAAAGATCAGAAAGATCAGACAGGTACAAACCAGACAGACGGGATAGATACAGTTCAGACAGACGGGATAGATACAGTTCAGATAGACGGGATAGATACAGTTCAGGTAGACATTCAAGATCTGGGGATAGTCGATCAAGCCGATATGAAGGTCATTCAGGTAGTTCTCGATATCATAGAAGTGATGGAAATGACGAGTCTTTTCGATATGAATCAAGGACTCGCCGTCATGATAAATATTCTAGTAAACGGACAGATCGTGGAAGCCCTTTACGAGATGAAAGACGATGAGAATTTGATAAGAATTGAATCAATCAAGAACTTGAACTCAAATGAAGTCTCTGGAGTTGAAGTTCTAGTTAATCTAGTAACTAGTTAAGTTGAAATTCTAGTTACTAGTTACGCTTGAGCTTGGAGCTTTAGTTACGCTTGAGCTTGAAGTTCTAGCTGAGCTTGAAGTTCTAGTTACGCTTGAGCTTGAAGTTCTAGTAAATCTAGTTACTAAATCTAGAGCTTGCACTCATATATTTCTATAACTGCATTCTGGTGTAGACTGGATTACATACTAAACCAGAAGCATAAAAAAAAGTTACATCGCTAGCTTGAATCCCCTTAAAAATATCAACCCCCGTTGAACTATCACCACGGCTTGAGAACACGCGATGGCAAGCACCAGTGGTAATAGCGGCGGTAGCAGGACTGCGAAGGTGAGTGTTTGTTGATGGTTCTCTGCACTAAAGCTGACAGTTCTACACAGGTGCTATTACTAGGAGATGCCTCCGTAGGAAAGACGTCTCTTCGCAGTCAATTCATCCACCACGTCTTTTCGTCAGCGTACCGTGCGACAGTAGGCGGCGACTTTTTGACGACGAAAGTGGTAACCGAGTCGGGCACGACGGTCTCGCTGCAGATATGGGACACCGCGGGACAGGAGCGGTTCAATTCTATCGGGCTCTCGTTCTATCGCGGAGCAGACGTCGCGGTTCTTGTGTACGATATAACGAACGCTGCTTCGTTCTCGAACCTCCAGAAATGGCTGCAAGACTTTCGAGACAACGCAGAGGTGCGGCGACCGATAGTCTTGCTCGTTGGCAACAAGCTGGACATGGAGGGCTATCGCCAGGTCTCTACGCGCCAGGGCGTGGAGTTTGCAAAGCTAAACTGGGGGAGTTTGAGTGATTTGGCGGTTGAGAATGTCATATCTGGGGCAGCTAGCGACGATGGCGGCGAGTCTTTTTGTTTTGAAGTGAGTGCGAAGAATCATAAGGACGTTACCAGAATATTTCAGACGATAGCTGAGATGGTTGTTTATAAAGCTGAGAATACCAGGGAAGTATTAGATTTTGACATTGAAGGCCGAGTTGATATTGAGCAGCCTAGTTCTGGATACTCTCGATGTTGTTGACTTTACACATTTCTATATTGCATTGGTCGTTTCTTGTTTATTGTTCTTTGTCTTCAAGTTGTTTAAGTTATTGTTAAAGTTTTCAAGTTGATTCTTGAGTTGTATTGTTTGGAGTTTGGAGTTTGATCTTGGGTCTTGATCTTGAGTCTTGATCATGAGTCTTCTGAGTCCTCTGAGTCCTCTGAGTCCTCTGAGTCTTGAGTCTTCCAACTCCCCTATTCAATCTCCTATTCAATCTCCTATTCTCTTATTCCCTATTGTAACCGATTTAAGTTGGCAGCGAAACTCAATTTCGAGATTTATAATTGTCTAGAATTTTCTTGACTGAAATTTCCCACTTCCAACTCTTCTTCCTCAACCACCTTCAACACAATGTATAGACAAGCTATCAAGACTACATCCGCCAGATTCGCCTCCCGCACAGCTTTCCGTCGTGTCGCCTACAGAGCTTACTCCTCTGGAAGCAGCAACAACAACGGCAAGACTTCCTGGGTCGTCAACGCTGCTCCAACTGTTCTGACTGCCGCCGCCGCCTACTTTTTCATCAAAAGCCCTGACCATTCTACTCACGTAGAATCAAACATTGCTGAACAAGCTGCCGAAAAAGTCAAAGAGGCCCTCGACGCAGTTCCTGAAGTCAAGCAAGCCATCTCAGATACTGCTCAAAAGATTGAGCAAGCCCTCGAGCCTGTCACCGAACAAGCAGGCGTCGTATTTGAAAAAGTTAAACCAGCGGTAGAGGAGGCCGTTGAAAAGGTCAAGCCCGTGGTAGAGGATTTCGTGGATAAGGCTAAGCCCGTGGTAGAGGAGACTGTGGATAGAGTCAAGCCCGTGGTAGAAGATGTCGTTGAAAAGGCTAAGCCAGTAGTTTCAGAGGTCGTGAATAAGGCCAAGCCAATGGTAGAGGATGTCATTGAAACTGTCAAGCCCGTGGTAGAGGAGACCGTGGAAAAGGCTAAGCCAGTAGTTTCAGAGGTCGTTGAAAAGGTCAAGCCCGTGGTAGAAGATGTCGTGGAAACGGTCAAGCCAGTAGCTTCAGAGGTCGTGGAAAAGGCCAAACCTGTGGTAGAGGATGCCTTTGAAAAGGTAAAGCCTGTAGCTTCAGAGATCGTGGATAAGGCGAAACCCGTGGTAGAGGATGTCGTTGAAAAGGCCAAGCCCGTGGTAGAAGATGTCGTCGATAAGGCGAAACCCGTGGTAGAGGATTTTGTTGAAAAGGCCAAACCCGTGGTAGAAGATGTCGTTGAAAAGGTCAAACCCGTGGTAGAAGATGTCGTTGAAAAGGCCAAACCCGTGGTAGAAGATGTCGTTGAAAAGGTCAAACCCGTGGTAAAGGAGACCGTCGATAAGGTCAAGCCAGTAGCTTCGGAGGTAGTAGAAAAGGGTGAGTCTATTGCCCAAGATGCCACTGAAAAAGTCGACGCTCTTGAAGAAGTAGCTGAAAAGACCGCTCAAGATCCCCTGGCTGGTTCTACCAAAGAAACTATTGGTAATATTTCCAGCGAGGTAGAGCAAGCCGTTAAAGAAAACGCTTCTGTCAGTGAAGACGAGTCCGAAGCACCTCAAGGTGCCTTCAACCCGGAGACTGGTGAAATCAACTGGGATTGTCCTTGTCTCGGAGGAATGGCCAATGGCCCTTGTGGTGAAGAGTTCAAGACAGCTTTTTCATGTTTTGTCTATTCTGAAGCTGAACCTAAAGGCGTCGAGTGTATTGAAAAGTTCAGTGCCATGCAAAACTGTTTTAGACAACATCCTGAAGTCTACGCTGAGGAGCTGAGAGACGCTGAACCATTCCCTGAAGATGAGCCAGCTGCCTCTTCTGAGGGAAAGGTTGAAAACTAATAGAGTCCATAGACTTTTGTATATAGTGAGAATTGAACTCTTGAACTATCTTTGAATCATCTTTGAGTCTTTGAATTTTTGAATCTTTGAGTCTTTGGATCTTTGAATCATCTTTGTGACAATTGATCTTCGTGATCTTTGTAGCCTTGTTAGCTGGTTCTGGAGCAATGGAGATTCATGCATCATAAAACATTGCTAGATGATTACAGATGAATTCAACGGTGGGGGTTCGTCTGTTCCAATTGTAAGCGAAATTACTAGATGGAAAATGGTGATCAGAAGTAGGTCTTTGCTGCTAATCAAACTTATTCACCTGGTATGGTTCACCTGGGCCGTTGAAGCTTTGACGAACTTGATTCACATTTAGAATTCAACACCATTAAAAGCCTTGAAGGCTTGATAGAGTTACAGATTTTTCATGTTTGTGTTTTCAGTAAACACAATTTTGTCCATTGATTTCCATTGATTGTTTTCTATTGATGACCATTGATTACCATTTTTCATTGATGACCATTGATTACCATTTTCCATTGATGACCATTGATAATTATAATTGTCCATGATAATCATGAAGCAGGATTGTATCAGAATTTCTACCTGATCAATAGCATGAAGAATCAAAGAATTGTCACACATTCAGCATTAACAATTTAAGGTAAATGGCCTGAGTAGATCATATTGATTAAGACCGTTATAATCTGTTTAGCAATTGGAAACATGAACACTAATTGATGTCAATTCTGAGTCGACTGGACAGTAAAAGGTAAATAAATGACATTTAGACTATGAATGAAAAACAATAATAATGGGTATAGGTCTATTTAAAAGTAGTGTAAAATGGTTTGTGGAACTGAGGAATCTTCCTCTTCTTGGGCTCGTCCGTAGGACTGATCTCTGGAGAACTGGAATCGAGTAAGTTTGTGCTGAGTTCTGTGGCATATGCTGAGATTATGGTAGTAGCAAAATCGTCTGCAAAAAGATCTGTATATTCGTCCATGCCATCATTGATATCGGTTAAAATGCTGATGGCAGCTCCGACAGTTTGAATATAAGTGAGTGGAAATGCTGGCATCATATAGACATTACGGTGAGACTGGGAGCTGGAGAATGCAAAGCTGGAGAGACTGAAGAGAATCTGGAGAACCTGAAAAGAATCTGGAGAACCTGAAGAGAATCTGGAGAACCTGAAGAGAATCTGGAGAACCTGAAAAGAATGAAAAGAACCTGGAAAAAATGAAAATGCAAAGACTGGAAAGAATCTGAAAAGAATCTGAAAAGAATCTGGAAACTAGCATATTTATATAAGATCAAATACCGTTGTTCATTTGTTGATTGTCTCTGCGGAATTAACTATTGATCATTTGAGTATCTAGATTTTGGTCCAGAGATTTGTTTGAAACTGACTGGCGCATTAACAAACCTAATCTATGTCTATTTACTGCTATCCACATTATTTCCAAGACAAAATGGAGTCGAGCTTCATCAGTAGCTTTCGTCTCAGAAGCCCCATTGTGTGTTGAGTGAAACGGACTGATGCTAAAGTATTTGGGTTTTGGTTGACACTAATCCTCCGCCAAACCGTCTCAAAGCTCTCACTTTTGGTTTTAAAACTTGCATCCTCCTAAAGGCTTCTTCAACATGTCTTGCTAGTACCGGTCTTTGCTCTTCTTCTGGTCCATCAAACAAATGTCGCTCCTTTCGCTTCCGCTTTTTACTGCTGCTCCCACCCAGCCCACCTTCCTGCTCTTCCTGCTCTTTGACTTTAAGCCCTTCCTCCGTTAAGACAGCCACTATCTCAAACGTAAGAAACCCAAGAATATCAATGATATCATCGTGGGGTTTCGAGTCTGTAAGGTACGATATACCAGCCCAATCTCTGAATCTTCGGGCTTTCCTAAACGTGAAAGAGGCCTGGCGGCATTCACTCCAGTGCACGTATTCTTCTCTAGTCATTTGTCTTGTTCGCTCGTCTGCCGTTTGCAACCGCTGCTGTATCGCCATGTGTGCCATTTGTTCTGTCTCATCCAGCTCCGCTTCGTCATTGTCGTCTTCGAGCATCAGCGGCTGCTCTCTGAACATAAACGCGAGCTCCCAGGGCAGTCTCACCTTGTGGTTTTTGGACGCTGTCGCCTTTTTGTCTGAAGCTGCTGCTGCGGTATCAGTCTCTTCCAAAAGCTCTGGGTCTCCTCCTTCCTGGTCCTTTGCATTCTTTCGTAAATCTTTCCATGAAAGATATGTCACTAGTCTGGACACTTTGGCCTGGTCATGGCGGATTAGAAAGATCAAGTCTTCGGTCGCAATTGACCTAGCTCCTCGTTTGTATGCTAGTGACGACGCTTGGAAAAGCTGAAAAGCTGTTAGAGTCGGTCCTTCAAAACGCTCTTGAAATACTCACGATCTCCACGACTTGAGACCTCACGATATCTTCAATCAGTGATGTAGTTTCTAGCGGAGGATCACAAGTCTCTCCAGAAACAAACATCATCTGCTGAATCTCGAGTCTATATTTGTATTTATCTTGCACCTCTTTCGTCGCCATTGCTCTCGACTGTTAACTGTAATTTGCGTTGAGGGCTGGTTCTCCAAATGACTTAAAATAATTTAAGTCACGTGATTTTAGTTTCAAGTCAAGGTTAAGCAGGATCAAGGTCAAGCAGAATCAAGGTCAAGCAGAATCAAGGTCGAGTTCTTGAGTCCTTGAATTTATATTCAAGTAAGACCACTAGCACTTGGAGGAGTCGCGATAGTGAACTATGAATTTGGTGCCAGAAGCTGCTGCCAGAAGCTGCTGCCAAAGAGTCTTGCCAAATTGGAAAGTAAAGAATATAGTAGAGAACGAGAAAAAAAAAAAACGCGACTGAGACTGGTCACAAATTAAGACGCGTCTGAAATTTAGCTAAAAGGCCTTGAGCAGCCAATATCGCAAACTCCATCCTTCAAACCTTTAGCTGATCAACGCGTATCAGACCAGTTCCATCTGCCTCTCATATTTGGGTCCTGTGTACGTCCATTGTAGTCTGTAGGTTTTCTAGATTTTCCTTTTCCACCACACTTTTTTTTCCTACTACTTCTCCCTTCTCCCACACCTTCTTCACTACCAGTTCACACCCCCAGCAGAGGAAGACACGAATTACCATGGAGGAAGAACCTACTGGCCGTCTCGCGTTTAACGCTTCAATATCTGGTCGCGTCAGTACGACTCAACTAACTCACAATTTAAAGGTAAACAGAAACAAGTCCGTTTCGCGATCTTTGCTGGCTAACTTGGACGCTTTTAGGAACTCCAAAAAGAACTCAGTGAACTAGAACAAGGCACAATTGATTTGAGCACTCTGGCAGATGTTAGCAAAGGGCTGGTTTCTAAAAGCTTAATGGAACACAAGGACGCTGGTGTCCAAGCATATACTGCCTGCTGTTTAACTGACATTCTTCGACTTTTCGCACCTAATGCTCCCTTCACATTGCCCCTTCTACAGGTATGTTCAGGCTTGATTTGGCTCTGTACCGTCCACTAACCAGCAGCAGCGAATCTTTACATTTTTTGTCAAACAACTGGGAAACTTGGATAACAATAGCGATAAAAATCCCTACTACAAACTGTACTATTATCTGCTCGAAAATATCGTCCGCGTGCAATGTATCGCATTGGTAACAGACCTCAACAACAGAGACATTCTGGCCATAAACATATTTGAAATGTTTTACAGAATGGTTGGCAAAAGCAAAGGAGCGGACCTGGATTACTTATTCACCTCAATTCTGGCTCAATTGGTTCAGGAACTAGAGGTTCTACCTTCTAAGATCGTTGACATCATCATTTCGCATTTTCTACAACGTCCCTCTGAGTCGGCCTTGAAGGATAACCATTCACTTCCTACCTCGACTGCTGGGTATAACTTATCGAAAGCCGTTTGCACTGAAAATATCGACATCATGACTAGGCACCTCAATCAGTATTTCGCTGATATCATGAGCGTATCTCTTAATGAAGAACTAGAGGAGGAAATGGACTCCGGCAAATCAAAAAATGGATCAAAAAACAAAACCACCCAGGTCAAAGTACAAGAGTTGGCTGTTCAGATTTGGACTGCTGTTCCTGAGCTCCTGGTCAATATTGTTGGTCAATTGGAACAAGATCTCTCTGTAGATGTTTTGAAAACTCGTGAGCTTGCTACCATTTCAATTGGCAAGATGCTAGCCCATTCACCAAGCAGAGTTAATTTTGTCAAGGAGCATTTTTCAACGTGGAGGGCATGGCTTGGAAGAGTCAAAGATAAAAGCCCCCATATCCGAACTGTTTGGACAAATTCTCTTCCCGAAATTATAACCAATAGAACCGATATTGTCAGTGAATTGGGTTCAGCACTTGCTGACCGCTTGAACGATCCTGATGAGAAGGTCCGATTAGCAGCATGTTCAGTATTCCAGCAGATTCCATATCTCGTCATTGCGACCAAACTCAATAGTTCAACGTTGTTTGAAGCATTATATTCCCGATTGCGAGACAAAAAGCCTGCTGTCAGACACGAAGCGTTCACAGTAATTGGAAAACTCTATGAAGACGCGTATCCTCAACTTGAAAAGGGAGGAAATGAATACATTTCACTGTTCGGTCCTATTCCCCAGAAAGTGTTGGACCAACTTTTTTTAAATGATAAAGAAGTGAACGAAAAAATTGATATTACTCTGAACGAAAATATCTTCAAGCCTACCTCAGACAATACTGAACGAACTGAAAGATTCTTAACTGTATTGAACTCTCTTAATGAACAGGGATTGAATGCTCTAAATGCTATATTCAAACGACAATACACTCTGGTCACCTATATTGGAGCGCTTGCGACTATGATTAAAGATTATAAAGCTGGAAGCAGTGACTCTGACACGTTAAAAGCCAGAATAGACGGTACTGTGAAATGGCTATCGGCAACATTCGCTGACTATTCAAAAGCTGAAGCAAGTTTGAATTTATTTACAGATAATGCCACCGCCAGAACTTGCAAATTATTGTCAAGCTGTGTAAATCCTGAGAATGATTTCCCAACTGTACAAAGATCAATTCGTGATCTGATTAACGAAATCAAGAAATACAAAGGGTCTGCAGCTCCCTATATTGTCAACACTTTTACTATCATTCTCTACCGTTCAAGTTATATTATTCTTAACCGAAGCAATATTACGCCCATCGTTCAAGTCAGCAGAGACCCTACAAACAAACTACATCATACTGCACAGACCTTCCTTAAGACTATTTCAGCTTCTCAGCCTGCACTGATGAAGTCTCATGTTCAAGATCTTGTTTCAATCATTGAAAATGGTACTCCAGGTGCTGAAGGTAACGTCGAAACAATTGAGGCCGCCAATTCTTTAGCAGATAGTTTCCATGATCTCATTCCACAAACCTCCAAGTTTTTCAACTCTTTGGTAAGATTCTCGTTAGAAGGAAGTCCTAAAGAAGCCACCCAAGCGGTACGACTGATATCTTCTGCAAATGATAAAGAGTTATATTTCAACGAGGTTATGGTCGTTGCAACCCAGTTAGATGTGGAAAACCCCAAGTTGCCTACATATTTATCAGCTATTGCTGAGTTATATGCGTGTGCACCTGATATCATTGAAACGGAGCATCAACACATTCAGTCCTTTTTGACCCATAAAGTACTGTTATCTAATACTATAGTCGCTTCCAAAGACGATCCTGAATGGGTAGAAGACGATGAAATTGATAATACCTGTCAGTCAAAGATTATTGCTTTACATATCTTGGTTAATAGATTGAAACAAATCATTGATGAAGATATAATTGCGGAGTTAGCAAAGCCAGTATTTTCGTTACTGGTTTCGCTTATAGGCAATATGGGTGAAATCGTTCGACCTGAAGCTGGATTAACACCTTTGCATTATAGAGCTCGCCTCCGACTAGAAGCTGGCTTACTTTTATTAGATCTAGCTTCTAAGCGCACAATTGAAAAAATCATTTCTCCGAAAATTATCATCAAATTAGCAACATTGATCCAAGATGGAGAGTTCAATATACGCCGGAGATTTTTACACACTCTTATGCAATTATGGTCTAAGGAAAAGATCCCTCGTCGTTTTGTTACTCTGGTATTTGTTGCTGCTCATGAGCCTAACTATGAGCTACTTCACTACGTTAGCACTTGGATCAGGGCTCGAGTTTCATTTGAAACTAAAACTGGAGGTACTTCAATGTCAATGGAAAAGTCTTTTTCATACTTACTCCACATGTTGGTGCATCATCAAGAAAGTTTTGACGATGCAAGTGACGATGAAGAAGAACAATCGGATGAAGTTATAGAACAACAAACCACAGATTTTGTTTTGAAAACAATTCCTTATATTGTATTTTTCCTAGGAACTGTTGCTACTGAACAGAATATCTCAATGCTCTTTTATATCTCACAAAGAATCAAGCAGTATCGAGATAACGTTGACGAATCTTTGTCAAATCGACTATACTTAGTATCCGACCTTGCTCAGCTAATTATCAGACGGTACCAGGAATTCAAAGACTGGAATGTTGATACATGGCCTGGTAGGTTAGGATTATCTGCTGATATATTCAAGCCGATGCCCTCTTCTGAAGCTGCTCAGCTGGTTGCAAAAACTACCTATTTACCAGCCTACGTTCAGCCAGAATTTGAAGAACGATTAAAAAAACTTTTTGTAAAACTCAAGAAGCAAGGAGCTGAACAAGTTCAGAAAGGTGACGGAGACGAAACTTCAGAGACTACGACAAGAAAACGAAAGCCGAGAAAGGCAGTTGGTGAAGAGACTGGGAAAATCCCAAAGAGAAGACGAGTACGGTCTTCTGAGGATGTAGAAGGAGACGATCAGGCATTCAAGGTAGCTGGTGTTAAATCTCGAAACAGTGACGCAGCTAATAGACGAAGGAGTAAAAGAATTGGAGCTGCACCGAAATCAAATCTAAAAGACCTTTCAGATGACGAGATCGACGAATCTGAAGAGGATGATGAAGACGATAGCGGCGAGGATGATAGTGATGAGGAGGAAGAGGAAGAGGAAGAAGACGAGGATGGTGTGTCTGACACTGAACTTCAAGCTGAAGGGGATGAAGCAAAGGAAGAAGATAGTAATGAAAACGACTTGGAAAACGATGTTGAACCAGCTCCCAAAAGAAGGCCTGGACGTCCTAAAAAAACTGACCCGAAGCGTGATCGAAAGCCAGATGTCACAAGTAATGAAAAAGCCGAGCCGGTACGATCGTCTAAAGGTCGAAGAGGAAGAGCTTCTACAGTTAATAGTGATGCGGTTGTTGAAGTGCCAAAGCCACGTCGGGGTCGACCGAGAACTTCAACGGCAGCAACAGATACGTCTACAATAAGTCTGAGTGAGGAGCCTGAAGTAGTGAAACCCAGACGCGCTGGTAGGCCCAAAAAAAAAGCGGATTCAATTGAAAGTACGACTAGCAGCACTTTAAGCTCAAGAAACGGTAACTCTCTTTCTAAAGATTCTGTGACTACTAACAGAAGAAGAAGTCTTCGAAGTTCAACATCGGGGTAATTTATTAATGTTTTATTTTTGTATCTTTTATATGTCAATTTATATCAATAGAATCTTTTAATTATTATTTTTTTTTGCCCAAATAGGCTTTTAGTGTTCATGAATGCATTTAGTAACTAGTATATAAGATAGAAATTAGATTAACTATTTTCCAGAGAGTAAAAACCTTAGCAAATCCTGTTTACTCTTGCCTTTCATCAGTGACCTTATTTCGGTGAGAAGTTGCTTTTCTTCAGCAGAAGCTTTTTTAATTTGTTCCAAAGAATGGGCAGAAAAGTCAGGTTCAATAGTAGATAGAGGGTCATACTCTTGATGAGCTTCGAAATTATTCATAATTTTATGGCCATCCTGTGCAACAATGACAGATTTTGGAGTTTCAGGTGGGCAAAATCGATTTGCCGTGTCAAGAAGTAATTCAATGTTGGCTCTTGTGTTGGCGGTGTCTAAATCGCGAGTATTTTCACTCTTGAAGAAGCAAAGATTACGGACACCCTCCCGGACATCTTTGCTCAAGGTACTTAATTCGTCTAGAGATACAATGGTTTCTGTATTGCGAATTAAAATCTGGCCATCGTCTGGTAGTACAGAATCCTCTGCTGAACTCTTTTCATGGGGCCTGATGAAATCCAGTTTCAATTTGTATTTAGATGAAGGCACTCTAAACATGACACCATTAGCATTGGCTTTTTTGAAACGATAAACAGGAATTTCTCTAGATTTGAAGTTTAGAGTCTCCTCATCAGAAGAATCAATGATATCGACATTGCCGTCATTTTTGAAGCCTCGGTGTAAACTGGCATCTAAAATTCTTGCAGTTTTAGAACGTCTGGACTTTGAATATAAATGGTCTGCATGATTTGGACATTTCCATTTAGTTCCCACTGTTTTAGCAGTTGGAAGAGGAGGATTTAGGCAATCTAAGTGCCAACTGAGAGAGCAGTAGTCACATCTTGCTATAGGCGTAGATGTCATGGTAGACCCTTTACACTTGTAGCAAAAAATTGGATTTCCTTGCTTGTCTGTAAGTCTCAATAGATCTTGATCCTCAACAAAACCACTTCGAGTGCTGGATATGTGTTAGTACCATTCAACATATCGATGGATTTAACAAACCTTTTATAAACTTTAACGTCTGAGTCTCTGTATTCGCCATTGTCATTAGCATAGACACCGGTATATCTGTCCTTGATATGAAATGGCAGTGAATAAATAATTGGATTGTGCTTTTCCATGCTTGTTATTAAAGCCTGAAATATCCCTTTATGTTGTACTGGTGGAGTCTAATAAAACAGTTAGCATCAGAGTAATATAACGGTTCCAAGCACTCACTTTTTTAGCTATACATTCTTGACAGAACCATTCACTTTCAGGTAGAGATTCTTCATCTAAAGGAGGGTTCACGCAACTGAAATGAAACGACTTTGGACAGCCTTCGCAGCAGAGAAACCTTCCCAAACCACCACACGTAGAACAAAAGTCGTCATTAGCCATAGCGGCCAAGTCACCATCAGGAGGAGCCAGAGCTGGGCTCTCTTGACGATTCTGTAATTCACTGAATCTCTTTTGACGTTTGTTCCTGCTTCCTATCGAATCTTCTCCAGATTTGCGAATCCTTTTGTTTTTCTTTTCTAGTGCCTGCTCTAGTTCTTTTCTAAATTCTGGGTGATCTCTACTCTTTATGTTTGTCAGTCTTTCAAACATATCAGGATCATATTCTGGAATATCAATTTTCATGGTAGTAAGAGATGATCTTATGTGACTCGGAGTCGCAATTTTTTCAGAGTATCTTGTTTTCAAGCTATTTTCCAGTTCAGTTCGTATAGAGACCAGATTGTCAGATTGGATATCTGGAGACGGGGAGGTTTCTTCTTGACCACTGCTGACCACGGGAGACTGGCTTTTGCTGGTTGCACGTCTAGCTACCACTGCTGAGTCTGTTTCATCACTTTTCGCCCAGGCGAGGCCTTTTGCCAGTTTTTTCCTAGCCTTTGGCAGTAACTTGCTAGGCGGCAGGACGCCCAATGGATATCCAGTAGTTCCAGCCGTCAGTTGAGCAGGCTCAGGCTCTACCCAGTGAGAGCTCAACATATCACGGTGTCCTTTTTTCTTTGCAACTTTTCCCAGTATCATACCAAGTTCGCAGCTTTATTGCGGGTGTAGTAGTTATAAGACTTGCACTTCTTTAGACCAAAATATAAGATGTTTGAACCAGTGGTTTGCCGGTTTACAAGCGCTTGATAATTCGGTTAGATTTACTCGTGTTTTTTATTTTTCTCTTGTCCCGTTGAGAATTACCAATTTAATGGGTGGTGATGAATGGGAGAAGAAGAGTACCAACAGGAAATTATTTTCTGGCACAGAAAACACAAATGTGAAAAGTATAAAAATATTTGAAAGAACATGAAAACCATTTTATAGTAATTCAGTGAATCACCATGAAATAGCCAGTTTTGCTACAAGATGTTTTGAGCAGGTTTAAGCATGGATCAAGTTTTTAATTTGTAGTGCTTGAAACGATAGTATTTGAAGACTATAATGGAATAAAATATAAAAACTGCGTAAAATAATTAACGAAAATAAAACTGCGTAGATATTTGAATAAGAAAATATGAGAATATATAATGATGAGAGTATATAATGATGAGGGTATATATTGATGAGAGTGCATTTATATCAAAGTATATCTATATTCAAAGTACATTTATATCAAAGTATATTTATATCAAAGTATATATTCAAAGTACTTAAATTTATATTCAGAATACTTAAATTTAATATTAAAAGTACTTATATTCAAATCATTATTCAAAACTAGTTGATAAATTATTCAAAACTAATTAATTATTCAAAACTACTTAGTAAATACTTTATAACTTATTCAAACTACTTATATAAATTTAAATCTACTATTTTTTTTATATTAATTTAAATCTGCTATTTTTTTATATTAATTTAAATCTACTATTTTTTATATAAATTTAAACTCATATTTATATCATCCATTACTCTTATTAAAAACCATTCATCTTGAATCAACTTTATAACAAATCTAAAGAGTTTTTCCACTTATTTCAATATCTAGTTGAATCTCATCAAAATATCTTCATTAACTATTCTAGTTATTTCCACCCATATCTAACTCGTTTCAACATCTACCAACACCATCTATACAATCACCTCTCGCTTTTACAGATCATTCCTTAACTTTTAACTCATCTACGCCCACATTTGTAACCAGTCCAAGTTACATCACGTGGGCAAGCTTTGACGCCATCATATTAAGATCGAATTGAAATTTGCAGACATCCCCTACTTTCTTACCATTCACCATTCCTTCTTCAATATAAGAGTAAGATCTGATAGAAGAAGTGTCATCTGGAAACCCGCTTTTGTTAAATATATTGCTAAATCTTAGTATGTAGATCCATTGAGTTCCCCAGTATTCATGCTGCGATTGAACATAGTATTAACCTGAGACAGGGTCTGCTACAACTCCAACTCCTCCTATGCCCAATGGAAGACAATACATCAAGTGAAACCATTCCTGAAATCAAGTCTGAGGAGATCCCAGCCAGTTCACCGGATGGTATGATATCTATTGCCCTTTTCCAACTGAAAGCTCCCTAACACATAGGCCCAGGAGCATCTCTTGAAGTCGCGGAACAGTTCAGTTCTGAAATCCAGTTGATTAATACAGTTGAGACATCTGTTAGTACCTTGGTATCTGAACCATCAAAAGATCCTGAAAGTTTAAATACTCCCAGAACTGATTTCCATCCCAATGAGCCCTCATTCAGCATTCCACTAGGACAAGAGTCTACTGAAGCCGATTTAGAACCAATAGAAACTCAGCCTATATCTAATATTGAGCATCAGAATACAGCATCTACCGAGGATGAGGTCAATTGGTTACAAAGCGACGACGATGAGTTTTTCACTTCTTTAAATCAAAAGAATAACGAAACAAAGGAAGATCCGTTCAAATCCATTTTTTGTGAAGACGACCTCTTACTTGAAGATAATGTACATGAAAAAAATCACCAAAAGTTGGATCTGGCTCAGTCTTTAGCATTCTTAGAGGAAGACGAGTTATTACCGGACGATTATGTTGAACCAGTAGTACAAACAAGAACTCAACCAGCAAGCTCTCGTCAAGTCACTTCGGACCCCCAGCTAGCCATTCCGAGCCCTCAATCACGATCTCAGAAAAAAACTGTGCCCAATAATGCTTTTGATCTTCCTACTGAGATGGTTATGAAAACAGCGAAACTATCTCATGTGCATCACCAACAAACTACTACATACGCCCATTCTAGCCCTACAATGGTGAATTCATACGCCCCTTCTAGCCCTGCAACGGTGAACTCACATCAGACTAACCCTACAAATGTGAACTCACATCCCCAGACTACATCATCATTTTTTGGAGATCCTCCAGTGGTGAACTCCAAGCCCAAAATCTCCATCTCAAGCAATTCATTCTCTGGACAACAAAGGATTCACTCAAAATCTTCATCAGTTGGGTCCCTAAGTTCAACCGTTTACAAACCTCAGTATCATAATCCTTATGAGCCTTACAACCCAGTCCAGAATATTTCTCATGCAAATCCAGCTTACGCTCCTCAGGTAGCTGCTTCAGGGCCTGTATCGAGTGTTAACCCACAGTCCTATACGCCGGGCTACCAGCCCTATAGTGGGGATCAATCTCGTTCATCTTCAGGATCACAGATACCGTCGCCTTATGATCCCAAGAATCATGTATCTAAACCACCAACCTCACCAGACCACAGACGTTTGCCCTCTAAAGATGCGTTTGGCAGTTTTGATTCGTACTCACCCAAGTCGCCATTGGCCAAATATCAAGCAGCATTTGGTGATATGCCTGCAGACATTGGCTTTCGACATGTTGACATGTACAAATCAGCAGAAGCGCAGCAAGCTGTTAGAAATGCTAGGCATAGTCGAGCTACTTCAAGCACAAGTTGGAACGATAGACCAGTCTCTCAAAGTAATTTCACTGGAGCCCATCCTGCTAGACCAAATGTCAATACAATACAACAGCCATTTAATAACGAAGCTCTTTTACAAAGACAGTTTCCAATATTCAATTGGGGTATGGGTGGTAAAGCAGTCTGTTTGATACCTTCAGTTGTTGCGTTTGGAGGAAATGCATCTGCTACAGAAATTAACGTGGTTTCAGTCTCAACCATCTTGAAAGACGATGAATCAATAGCCAAGTTTCCGTTCCCTCTAGTAACTAGCAAAGGAGTTCAAAAGAATCGAAAAAAAGACTTGGAAAAATGGATTGCAATTCATGTTGAAAGCTTGGAGAAAACTATATCTCATCAGCGCCAGGACGATTCTAATCGACTATTCAATCGGATATCTTTATGGAAAATTTTACTCAGCTTATTGCAAGCTGCCTCTACTGTTCAAAAACCAAATAAAGATCTGAAAGATAAGATTAGATCTATTCTGGATCCCCATGTTCAAGCCAATACTTCAAGTCAAGATTCTGGAGCTACATTTTTGCCAGCAATTGACATGTATAAAAGCAATTTGCACAGAAAGACCACTAGCATTGGAAATTCTCATCCTCCACGAGGTTTGACTGCAGATGATATTAACAAACTGGTAGACTTGTTGAAGCTTGGTGAAAGAGACCATGCTCTAAAATATGCTTTGGATAACAAGTTATGGGTTCATGCTCTCATTATTGCAAGCTCCTTGAGTCCTTTGAACTGGGTCAGTTCTGTAAATGAATATGTACGGGAAGAAATTCGCGAATTTCCATCTCAGTCATCCCGCGACCTAGCACTCATGTACAGAATTTTTTCTGGTGCTGGAGAAGATGCAGGTAAGTCATTTCAATTATATCAGTCTTCGTCAACTAACTTTTTCCAGTGTCTGAAATCTTTCCTGGTCAACTTCCAATGGCCAGTGCAGGTGATGTTGTAACACCTCAGGTAAAGGCTTCGTTAGCGAACTGGAAATCAAATCTATCAATGATGTTCTCCAATTCTTCGCCTGTTAATGATGGCACTGTCAAAGCTTTATCTTCACTACTTATGAAATCTGGGAATATTGAAGGTACTCACATTGCTCACATATTATTTGGAACAGGATTATTTGGCCCACCTCCATCAAACACGCCTGAGAAATCTCATTATTTCGAACTATTGGGTTCAGATAGTGAAGGAGGTTTAGGAAGGGACATTGATTCCATTCTACTGAGCTTGGTCTATGAGTTTTACAAAATTAGTACAGAACCTGTTTTACCTCAGGTTCCTTATTACCCACACTTGGTATTGTACAAATTACAATTGTGTTCGTATCTTATTGACACAGGAAACACATCTGGAGCTCAACAGCTTTATGATTCAACCTCAGTTATTGTCAAATCTAGTGGGAAATCAATTGGTTATGAGCCCAGAGTGTACAATCTCTTGGAGTTGGTTTCCCAGAGACTAAGTCTACCAATTCAAGATGCTAGTGGAACCAGTTGGTTTAGTAGTAAGCTGGGTAGGCCGAAATTTGATAAAATGCTCGGTCAGCTTGATAAAAGCTTTTCCAAGTTTGTGACTGGCGAAGATGAAGGTGATACTCCTAACGCTGTACAACAAGATGCAATTTTCAAACAGCTAGCTCAAACCCCAGTTCCTAGTGCTCAGTACTCAACTGATCATTCTAATATGGCCATGAACCCATCATTTGGATACTCTGATTCAATCAATTATCAACCTCATATTATACCATCTAGGAGTCACTCCACTGCTAATCTTCAAGCCAGTGCTTTAGATAGTATGATAGGCTCTCCTCCATACAGAAATGGTGCTCATACGCCAGCTGCACAGTTGGGTAGAAGTTACAACTCGTCTATTTCATTGGCAAATGATTATCATTTGAGACCCCCGTCTACTGCCACTAACAGATCAAGAAGATCCAGTCTTAATCGTGATGGCTTTGATAGTATTGGCTCTAACTCTGATCCATATGGATTAAATTCAAAAAGGCCAGAAACTTCTCATCGAAGAACTGAAAGTCAGAATAGTTTGATGTCACCACGCAAGAACTTGTCGTCAGGTTATCCAAGCCCTTATTTACCTAATGATACTCCCGTTGTTCCTTCAGCAAGTCCATATCCCCCAGATCCAAGTTATCAAGGCTTGCCTCTCAAACCAGCTGCTAATATCTATGTGTCTCCAAGCAAAGTGCCCATCCCTCAATCGCAGCCTGGTTCCAGACCATCTTCTGTCATTCCAGGACAGGATTCAGTATTCAGCCCAAGGTTGATACCACTTTCAAGGCCTGGGTCTTCCCAGGGTAAAGAACCATCTAGGCCCAATTCTGCACAGCCCAATCCTCCAATTTTTAAATATGAATCGTCTCCAGGGAGTGCTCCAGTAGTCAATAACCCTTATTCTCCTTCCTTGCCAAAATTTAACGCATATTCTCCTTCCTCTGCTTCCATGTCGAATCCATACGCTCCTTCAGCAGCTACGAATCCTTACGCTTCAGGTGTAAATAACTCAAGCTCTGATAACATGTACGCTCCAACATCTACGGCCAGTAGCGTTAATCAAGAACAAGATTATAGTACTGTTATGCTTGGAAGCGCTTATGGTTATAATTTGAATACAGCACAATCATCTATTCCTGAAGAAGAAGCTGTCAATCATGTCACCGAACCCCTTAAACAAGATAACTCGTATGAAAACGAGACATTGGATAAAGGCTACAATTATGAAGACTTTGAGTCATCTCAAGAAAGGTTCAGCAATTCTAACTCTCCCGGTGCCAGTGCATCACTCTCTGGGGATACCAAGAGTTCTGGACTATCTACTTCGGCCACCGATGATTTTGAAGATGACTTGGGATTTGCAAATAAAGCACCAGTTCCGAAAGTTGAAGTTCAATCAGCTGAAGAGAAGAAGGAAGCAGAAGATGTGCAGAAAAAAGGCTGGTTTTCTTGGATCCGTCGTGGAAGCAGCAGCGGAGAAAAGAAAGCAATTCAAGTTAAACTTGGTGATAAGATGAGCTTAGTATACGACCCAGTTTTGAAGAGGTACGTTAACAAGAATGCTCCTAATGAGCCATTGAAATCAGAGCCAGAGTTAGCTCCTCCTCCTCCACACACATCTTATTCTTCACCATCTTCGCCCAAGTACTCTGGAACACCACCTCTCACGATGTCGCCTTCTCGATCTCGTTCCACTGTTCCATCATCACCAACGCCAATGGCCAGTCTCACAGCTACCACTGCTTCGTTAGATGACTTGTTAAATTCAGTTTCTTCAGGGTCGGTGAAGAAAACGAGAAAGAGCACAAGAAGCCGTTATGTAGATATTATGAACCAATAAGTAGTGAATAGTATTCATGTCACAAAGACCGAATTGGGACAATTTCAATTGTTCACGTGATTGTATCAAGCTCTATTGACTTTTCAACTTGCCTGAGTCATTGAATTTCTTCTTCTTTGATCTCACCTTTCTTTGATTTCTTCCTATTGAAAATCTTTTTGTCCAATGTCTAAACTCGTGAATCTCGCTATTGTTGGTAAGTTAGTTTTTATTTAGCAAAGGCTGGTACTAACTATTCACTTTAGGTCCTGGATTGGTTGGTGCTGCCTACATCCGACAATTGGCTGCTATCAAGTCCACCAACATCAAATATAACGTAGTTCTCATTGCTCGTTCCAGCAAGGCTCTTGTTTCTCGTGATTTCTCACCTCTTTCTCTGAAATCGTGGGAATCTGAGTTGAGCTCTTCCACTGACAAGTTTTCTGGTCCTCTCGAGATCCTCGAGTTTTTGAAGAAGTCTCCTAATCCTGTTATTCTCGTTGATAATACTTCCAACGCAGAATTGGCAGCTGCCTACCCTGATTTCGTTGACAATGGAATCTCTATTGCTACTCCAAACAAGAAAGCTTTCTCTGATGATATCTCCCTTTGGGACGCTATTTTCGACAAGGCTGGAAAGCCAGGCAAAGGTTTAGTGTACCATGAAGCAACTGTAGGTGCTGGTCTCCCCATCATTGGAACTCTTAGAGACTTGGTTGCTACTGGAGACGAGATTGTCAAGGTTGAAGGTATCTTTTCTGGATCTTTGAGTTTCATTTTCAACACTTATTCTACTGTTGAAGGCTCTACTATCAAGTTCTCAGATATTGTCTTGAAGGCCAAAGAACTTGGATACACTGAACCTGATCCCAGAGATGATCTTAATGGACTTGATGTTGCAAGAAAAGTCACAATTGTTTCTCGTCTTTCTGGATACAAGGTAAAAGACGCTGCCAACTCATTCCCTGTTGACTCGCTTATTCCCAAAGATCTTGAATCTGTGAGCAGTGCTGCTGAATACATTGAGAAGCTTCCTCTTTACGATCATGAGCTTGACAATCTTCGTAAGGAGGCTGAAGCTGAGAAGAAGGTTTTACGTTTTGTTGGTAAAGCTGATTTGACTTCTTCTGAACCCCAAGTTAGTGTCAGCGTTCAAAAGTACGATGCTTCTCATCCATTTGCTTCATTGAAGGGATCTGATAATGTTGTTGCTATTTACACCAAGAGATATACCAATCCTTTGATTGTTCAAGGTGCTGGTGCTGGTGATGAAGTTACAGCTGCTGGAGTATTGGCTGATACTATTAAAATTGCTGAAAGATTGTAATAGGATGATCAGTTATATTGACAGTAATATTGAATTTGTTATATATCAAAGTATTCATTTAAAAATAAAACTACAATATTCATAAAGGAATTAAGATTTATATGGATCAACCTAAGAAGTAATATAATCAACTTAAGAAGCAATATAAGAGCAATATGAGAATGAATATAGAAATCAATATGAGAATCAAAGAATAAATATAGGAATCAATATAAGAATCAATTCAACTATATAAGAATCAATTCAATTATACAAGAATCAATATAAGAACCGATATCAATATAAGAATCAATAAAAATCAATAAAAATTAATAAAAATCAATAAAAATCAATAAAAATCAATAAAAATCAATAAAAATCAATAAAAATCAATAAAAATCAATAAAAATCAATAAAAATCAATAAAAACCAATAAGAATCAACAAAAACCATCTCAAAAATCAACTATATACATCATCCTCCACTAAAATTCCCCAGACTTTCCATACATATTATAAGCCAAACGAACAGCTTCAATACTCCTATATATTCCAAACCCAAGAACAAAAGCTCCAAAACTCTTGACTGTAAACTTCCAGTTCTTCGTAACATTAGGATTCGGACTCTCCCCAGGCTTAAGCCTAAACACAAACCCACTAGCCAAATATGACCCAAAGCCTACCATAACCATAGACGATACAGTCAAACATTCCAAACATGGCTCCTCTCTCTCCACCTTTGACGATGAATTGCCTGGATTCGACGACGACGGAGGATTGAAAACTTTCAGTATATTCGATGACATTTTAAACTGGTTACCTCGATTCCAACTAAACAAACTCCCTTTTAAAATTTCCAAAATCACATGACCGTCACGTGACTTAAATTAACGAGTACGAGGAAAAAGCCTGTGCTTGGGAAACTTCAGCTTTTTTATCACCACCAGATTTTTTTTTCAACCTTTCCTTCTTCCTGCCACCTTTCCCTCCTCACATCACCATCCGCCAGATTCATCATTATTTATATCTCTACAATCAACCAGTTCGTACTTGATTCCATCATATTTGAGCTATATTTTTGATATTTGATACTACAACTATTTCATCATTGCGACTTTTTTCCCCCGTTTTTTTCGCTGTTTTCCTGTTCACGATCCTATTTTGTTTACAACATGTCAGAGTCGGATTGGAAATCTAACTTAAATCTGCCTGCCAAAGATACGAGACCCCAAACAGAAGATGTGACTGCCACCAAAGGTAATGGCTTTGAAGACTTTTATCTGAAAAGAGAGTTGCTGATGGGCATTTTCGAAGCTGGTTTTGAAAAGCCTTCGCCCATTCAAGAAGAATCGATTCCTATTGCTCTTGCGGGAAGAGACATTTTAGCGAGAGCAAAAAATGGAACTGGTAAAACAGCAGCGTTCGTTATCCCAGCTTTGCAGCAAGTGAACCCTAAATTGGCTAAAATTCAGGCTCTGATCTTGGTCCCTACTCGAGAATTGGCATTACAAACTTCCCAGGTGTGTAAAACATTGGGCAAACATTTGAATATTAATGTTATGGTGACTACTGGTGGCACGGTGTTGAAAGATGATATCCTGAGATTGAACGACGCGGTTCATGTGCTAGTGGGCACTCCGGGCAGAGTATTGGATTTGGCGGGCAAAAACGTGGTGGACTTTTCAGAGTGTCCCATGTTCATTATGGACGAGGCCGACAAGCTGCTCAGTCCTGAATTCACACCCATCATTGAGCAGTGTCTCGCCTACTTTCCCAGCAGTAGACAGATCTTGCTCTTCAGTGCTACATTTCCCTTGGTCGTTAAGAGTTTTATGGATAAACATTTGAATAAACCCTATGAAATCAATCTCATGGACGAGCTTACTTTGCGAGGCATTACACAATATTATGCGTTTGTTGAAGAAAAGCAAAAGTTACACTGTCTTAACACTCTTTTTTCGAAACTTCAAATCAATCAATCAATCATCTTTTGCAACTCTACAAACCGTGTGGAGCTATTGGCCCGAAAAATCACAGAGTTGGGGTATTCTTGTTTCTACTCTCATGCCAAAATGGTTCAAAGTAATAGAAACCGAGTTTTCCACGAGTTCCGCAACGGCAATTGCAGAAACTTGGTTTGTTCAGATTTGCTTACTCGTGGTATCGATATTCAAGCAGTTAACGTTGTCATTAACTTTGATTTCCCCAAAAATGCGGAAACCTATCTTCACCGTATCGGTCGTTCAGGACGATTTGGTCATCTTGGTCTTGCCATCAATTTGATTAACTGGAATGACAGATTCAGTCTTTATAAGATTGAGCAAGAGTTGGGTACTGAAATTAAGCCCATTCCTTCAATCATTGATACTTCTTTGTATGTTGCCGATGCAGTTGAGAATATTCCTAGACCTTTCCCGATGCAAGAGCTTCCCAAAACATCTCCTCACCAACACAGATATCAAAATAATCAACATCACCAGCAGCAACAGCAGCAGCAGATTCAATATCAATCTCAACCGCCACATCCTCAGCAATTCCAACAACAACAATATCCACCAGTACCTGTTCAGCAATTACCATCTCAAGCATTTAATAATGGAAATGGTAATAACTTTAGACCTCAGCAGCCGCCACAACAGCAGCAGCCATATCAACAACGACCAGGCCAAGGATACTATTAGCCATAAAATCACAAAAAAAACTTTTTTTTTTTTTTTTTTTTTTTTTTTTTTTTTTTTTTTTTTTTTTTTTTTTTTTTTTTTTTTTTTTTTTTTTTTTTTTTTTTTTTTTTTTTTTTTTTTTTTTTTTTTTTTTTTTTTTTTTTTTTTTTTTTTTTTTTTTTTTTTTTTTTTTTTTTTTTTTTTTTTTTTTTTTTGTCAATTATTTTTTTTTCTATTTTTTTCTATTTTTTTCTGATTGATCATTTTCAACGATGCCATTTACGTCCAATGATTAGTTCATCTGGTTAAATATTAATTTTTATGGTTAATGAATATATTGAGATATCTAAGAAATATTCACTGAGAACTAACTTTCAATTTTGAAAGTTGAGTAAATGAGAAATAACTGAAAGTATCAGTTTTTGTTTCTATGCTGTTCCTGTTCCTGCTCTTAAACGAATAATTCTAATGAGCTCGAGCTGGTTAAGTTGTTAAAAGCGTTCGAAGTGTTTAAGCGTTCAGCTCAAAGCGTTTAAAGCGTTCAAATCGTTCAGTTCAAAGCGTTTAAAGCGTTCAGTTCAAAGCTGATTCTAATCTTTCTTGAATCTCTAATCTTCTTGAATCTCTAATCTTCCTGAATCCCTTTCCTGAATACCTCACATTCCCAATTGCTCAATACTTTACAAACAATTTCCAGTTGGTAGCAACACCTCTGGCACAATAAAACATAAGAACGCTTGCTAAATAGGCAACAGCACTGAAACAAATCAAGCCAGTGAAAACAGTACCACCCTGTCGGTTTAGAATCTCTCCAGCAATAGGGATACCGGTGAGAACACCAAAGGAAACAAAAAAGTAGCAAGTTCCATAGCGTTTGCCATAGTCCTCAGTGCGGCAGATCTGGGAAACACAAACAGGAGTTAAACTGATAGCAGTGCCACTGAAGAGACCAAATAGAAATGAGAAGGAGACTATCGCACCCAAGTTGGTGGACGCTGGAAGCCAGATACAAAGGCACGAGATGGCACATAAAGCGGCCGTTGAGATCATGATGTTGAAACGGCCAAACTTATCAGCCAAGTATCCAGGAAGCGAACGACCCAGGATCGAACCAGCGTTGAGAATGGATAGGATTTGGTATGCAAACTTTTCTCGCACTCCGTGAGTGAGAGCGTATGAAGTGATGTAGGTGATTGGAATGAAGAGGCCCCATTCAGCGAGAAAGACGCCAGCAGTCGTCAAAGAGAATCGAAGGTCTTTGAAAGCGGTGAGGTCAATTTCGGCGGCACGCTTGGACTTCACCAAGGGGATTCGAGTTCTCATCAACGCAATAGCGAGCACGCAAAGAACAAGGTCAATCAAGGCAATGACTCGGACAGACCAGTCATAGCCAATACGAGGCATCATTTCAATTAGTATAAGGGGAAAGACGACACCTCCAACAGCACCTCCCGAAGCACAAACACCGGTCGCAAGGCCTCTTTTCTTGTAGAACCAATGTCCAACGATTGTTACTGACGGGGTGAAGACGAGCGAGCAGGAAATACCTCCAAGCACACCGAATCCAAGCATGAATTGGTAGTATTCTTTACTGACTGAGAGGATACACAAGGACGCTACAGTGCCAATACAGCCGGGGATGAGAAGGACCTGGATACCGTAGGAGTCGAAGACGGGGCCTACCTGGACGCCGCCAAAGAAGAGCAGAAACGAGTAAACAGAGAAGATCCAGGAGATTTGAGCTTCTGAGTGCTCTGCGAGCTGATGGGTGGAAAGCCATGCTTGTAGATATCCAATGGTGTTGACGATGCCCATGGAGGCAGTCATAGCGCACCACGAGCCAAACACTACAGACCAAGCACGAAGGCCTCCGTCAGGGAAGTCTGTGAGGGTTTCTTTTTCAAAGTATTCATTTTGTAGCGATGTTGAAGGAGATTCTGGTGGAGGGTCCAGAGGGTCCAGAGGGTCCAGAGGAGAGTTCAGAGTCTGCGTCGGCAGGTCTGTAGAAGCAGGAATCTCGAGGTCCTGGGTGAATGCTTTTTCGCTCGTTTGTTTCTCGGTTAGGTCTGACATTGCTGATATGCTGAAATCACCATTCCAGAGCATTAAATTTAAAGACTTTGCAAAAACAATGAGAAAGGATTACATCTTTAAACAAATTAGCAGAGATCGTGACTCTGCCTGTTCTTAAAATTGTCGGATATATTGAGTCCTAACCCGGTTACAAAATTTTCCTATTTTCTTGAGAGCCTACCGCTATTTTGGCATTAACTCCGATTGGCGCGGCGCTATTAGGGCCTATGGCGGCCAGGGCAGGTTGGCAGCGGCGGATTCAGCAGTGGATTCAGCGGTAGATTTCAGTAGGAACAGTGGCAGATTTCAGTGGCAACATTGGATAGACTGGTAGCTACTAGGACAGCCAGCTATTCTAAGTAATTCAGCTATTCCAAGTAATCCAGTTGTATAGTAGAAGAGCACTCACCAGGCCTCAATCTACAGCGTTGATAACTCCGAGCTTAAGTCCGACAGCTGCCGGAATAAAAATGTACTAAATGGGAAAGAAGGTTTGGGCTTAAACATCAGAGACATTGTTGTTCATCAGACAATTTAAGGTCAGGTCAAAAATTTCAAAGGCAAGAGTGTCTGCTTTTATAGCGAGATACTTATCAGTAGATAGGCCATAATCGTGAATATTTTTGCCCGTAAGTTCTTATCTGAGACTTGGCTCTTTTTTGGTTATGTGAAGAAGAACCAATTTGATTGGATTATGAAGGGCAAAGCACACGGCACGTTCTAGATAAGAGATTTTAGTAGTGCATTTTAAAGTTGAACCGTTAAGTGGGTAGTTGATGCACAAGATTTAGATCTTGGGATTTTAGTCTATTTTTTATTTTATTATTTTATTATTTTATTTTATTATTTTATTATTTTATTTTATTATTTTATTATTTTATTGTATTGTATTTTATTATTGTATTGTATTTTATTTTATTATTTTATTTTATTATTTTACTTCATTTCATTTTATTATTGTACTTTATTATTTTACTTTACTCATCTACCATCTACATTATTCATACTGCCCATACATTTCTCTCATAAAATCAGCCATACGACCATCTTCCTGGATTCCTTTTCCTTCGGTTTGTTGCTGCCTTTCCCTGGTTCGCTCGTGGATTTCCTCTAATTGAGCATCATCAAGCTTATAAAACCTTTTGAAATGCTCAGTCACATCAGCTGGTGGCTCGGGATGCTCAACTTTGTGATGCGTTAAAGGAACTGTATTAAGAACATTGTTCATAAACTTTGTAAACCCAAACATTTCAAGCGGTGACAAGCCCAGCTCTTCAAGCCCCCAAGACAATAGAAAAGGAATACCTACAACTAGGCCCGCAGTAAACTCAGCTGCTACCTCTGAAGAATTAGAAACCATTTCAGAATTTTTTGATCTCAAGGGAGCAACGTGGAAATTCTTAGTCTTAATACCCTCAAACAGTAATCTGGCTGGCTTCTTATAAACTGGCCGCCGAGGACGCCCATCTCCAGTATCAAGAGCCTTGGATTTTGTAGTAGGGAAGTAGAATCTAAGAGGTACATTGGCCAACGACGCCAGCCGTCTGTATGCTCTTTCGTAAGCAAGCCGTAGCCAGTAGATCTCTTCTTCGTTATATGTGTAGTCTTCGTGAATGTCAATGGTCTCATACCATTTGAGACGGCCTACCCTCATGTACACATCTGGGTCGTCGGGATCATCTCGGTCGTGAGAAGTTACCAGCGGGACTCTCACTACTCCATGTCGAACATCCGGGGTTTCGTGCCACGCTAAGTAGGACTCATCGCCATATA
The DNA here is from genome assembly GCA_030566045.1 of Geotrichum geniculatum. Lineage (NCBI taxonomy): Eukaryota > Fungi > Ascomycota > Dipodascomycetes > Dipodascales > Dipodascaceae > Geotrichum > Geotrichum geniculatum. The sequence goes on along the minus strand of JAJMHM010000010.1, from coordinate 101,882 downwards.
TGGGGTATAAGGGAAGAGCATTCTCATTAGTGCACGCATGCTCGTCATCAATCATATGTCCGGGACACTGAAATATACCGCCAATGAACGCTCCACGCGGTGCCAGTGAAGTCTGTCTCCATGCCATTTGTTTTGTTCTTGCCATGATGAAGCATGCTGATTCACCGTCTAATCCAAACTGGCAAAACTTTCTTCCCCAGGCCAATTCTTCACCCTGTGAATGAGGATAGTATGCGTCGGTACCGACAACGCTCGAGCCCATGCAATGAGAGATACGAGTGTGTCTCTGGGTCGATGTCAAAATATTTGGGGTATTAGGGTGCTGGAGTTGAAATTGGATCTTGAAGCCAGTGTATGACTTGAGACCCAAACGGGACGGTTGACAAACATCGTCCACGCTTCTGAAAGCCCACCAAGTTTCGTCTGCTAGAGAGTAATCCTGCGCAAAGACATTGCTGGTCAGTGATAGAATTGTCGTGAGTAAGTGAGTTATCTTTTGAGGTTTCATTGATAAATTTGATGAAGCAAGATGGAGAAGAAGGAAGCTTTTAACTTGAGATGGAATCAATGGAATCAATTGAATCAATGGAATCAATAAAGATATAATCTATATAGTTATACATAATTAATAAAGATATACACAAAATCAAGAATCAATATATACAAAGACATCTAACATTAATCTAAACAAAATCTTTGTCTATTATGAATTTTCACGCATTAATTTTTTCAGTATATTAAAACTAACTGAACCATTCTCAGAATCATCAATGCTATCCAAGTCATATTACAATCATCAATGCTAATTGACTCAAAAAATCACAAACTAAAATTATTTCCAAATCCAGTCTTTCCGTATGTGTCACGTGATATATCGGGATTTCGGGATGTGATCACCTGATTAGGAATTCGGAACGAAGAGGACAGGAAGAAAACGGAGCACGCAATAGACGCCGCTATTTATAGCAGTATTAATACAGATAGCGGTTGACAAAATGGCCTGAAGCGAAGAAATGACGATGTTGAGGTTGTTTCCTGCCACAAGAATACAAAAGGGATGTATTGGGAGGTATTGAGGCCATTTTGTTGTAGCGTTTTTTCTGCAAGTCACGCTGATCCTTTGAGCTCGGTCCGTGGCTCGGGAAAGTGTCCCGTCGGCTCAGATTTGGTCAAGCTAAAAACTACCAAGTTTCAAAGGTGACTCAAGTACTAGAAACCTCGGTCTGCGCTCTCCTCACGTATAATTACCCGGCTCAAGACCTTTGTCACGTGCTTTGATAGAGCAAGAAGCACCGTTTTAAGCCACAGAATGAGAACATTTACGGGAAGAGATGTTCCGAATTGAGAACAGTGCTTCTGAGCATGGCAAGAGCGGATGATGCACAGTGCAGTGCAGTAAAACATGGATTGAAAAAGGGGACTGCTAGATTGATTCAGGTATAGGCGAATATCACAACAACACTACAGCAACAGTGTTATGAAGCAGCAGCAGAAATAGCTGCTTTTGTTGTATTGCGCAGTGCGTGGTTGTCTGATGGTAGGGTATCTGATAGTGACACCGGAGATACTGGAGATACTGGAGATACTGGAGATACTGGAGCCTGGAGACGGTACTGGAGACTGGAGAAGAGAATCGATACTGGAGATAACGGATAGCCCAGCTACAGGCCGATGCAGTCCCGTATCTTGGACATGGGACATGAAAAATAAAAGAAATAAAAAGACACAACAAGAGTGTTGATAACGGATTACCAAAAAGCTTAATTTAGCCAAGCTTTCTGCTCCCCAAAGTAGTCAAGAGCGTATCAGATGACTAAATCAATTCCCAATTGTGGTGGTGGAAGCATTAACCACGCGTTAACCAATTCTTTTTGTGATTGCGAAACTAGAGTAATAACACGGTTAATGAATGGCACCAAACGGTTAACCATTTCTTTTTCTGTTATCAGGATGAAATGGAGATTTGATAAATATGAAAGAATATTCCACAGAAAATATAAAATTTTATTTTTCTTCTGACTTTTTCTTTCTTTATTTCTTTCCTTCCCATTGGACTCCGCGAATGTTTCTTCTATCAATATGTTGGAGTATTTATATCAGTTAGTAGTACATATATGTGGCCGATACTTTGACAGTGGTCGGTATTTCAGCCAGTCAAAAGCCAGTTCAAAACTGCTGGCAGCACCATCAGCAGCAGTAGCAGCAGCAGCAGCAGCATCACCACCACCACCAACACCAGACTCATCATCACCACCCTCAGAATCACCACCATCAGAATCTAAGCAAAGCCTGTTTCCAGACATCTCCTACAACAACTTGAGCTCATCAGCAGTAGCTTGTTCCATCGACGCCGACAGCTTTGACATCTTCTTCTCATCCACGCATAACGAACAATTCAACCCATCTACAACAGATTTCTTCAATACCCAGAACATTTCGCCCCAAGCTCCTGCTCATCCCATCCAGAACACCATCTCCAATATCCAAGAGCTCTTTGATGGGTCGCCCAGCTCGCCAGAATCCACATTCTCCTTCGACATGAACTTGCCTCTCCAATCTCAACCCTCCAACGACTTCAAATCAACAGACCTGTTCAACCCCCAGAATGCGTCCTTTGACAGCTTACTCCCAAATGGAACTTACCCTCCCACTCACTCTCGCAGCAACTCGTTTGACCTGGCCTGGCTGCCTGACCTCCAACAGCTCCAGCTCCCAGAGTGGTCAGACCTCTCAAACCTCAACTTGGTGCCAGAATCTTCAAGATCGTTGGTGTCCCAGGAGGACGTAGACCCACTCTCTACTCTGGAGCCTCCTCCTTTGACTACGGAGTCCCCGTCCGTGCAGGGCGAGCCCAAAGCTAAGCAAAACAGAAAGGCCGGCAAGAACACTTTTCAGTGTCCTCACTGTCCTTCATCCTTTCGCATTCGTGGGTATCTCACGCGACATATTAAAAAGCATGCTGCCCAAAAGGCCTACATTTGTCCTTTCTTCCGACCTCGCAATCCTTCTGATGCTTCGTCTGCCTCGAGTGATAGCTGTTCGGATCTCCGACATTCTCCCTGCCATCCCACGGGCGGCTTTTCACGTCGCGACACCTACAAGACCCATCTCAAGGCCCGACACTTTTTGTACCCGGCTGGCACGCGGAGTGCCATGAGGGCGCGGACCAGTGGGCGATGTGGTGGTTGCGGCGAGAAGTGGGAGAGCAATGAGAAGTGGGTGGAGGAGCACATTCAGAAGGGCAAGTGTACTGGAATCAGAGGCATGAATATGATGGATGATTTATATCAAGTGAATGAAGATTTTCTTGATGTAGTGAAGCTAGAAGGAGGTTTAGATTTCATTCAAGATCCTATTAATCTGAATGGTATTGGTATGGCGGTGTAGGTGCTTTGAATGTTTATGAATGTTTATGATTTTGTTTATTTTTGTTTGTAATATTTTTCATTTTTAATCGAGTTTTGTTTAAACTATTTGCGGGACACATGATGTTCAAAGTTCAGGGAGTTTCAGTTAAGTTTCAAGAGGATTAGACGTGCACTGCAGTATTTCTGGACAAAGCGAGATGTTTATTTTCTAGAATGTCTTGCAAAGGAATAAGATTTGGAATGAATCTTTGTTCAATTCCCCACAGATATTTTTGACAGGTCAAAACTGTCTATATAGGTCTGCTAGAAAAACCTCAAAACATCAAGTACAAAATATCAAGTAAAAATAACCCAGTCAAGTCAAAAGAAACAGATTAGAGATGTCTAAAAAGAAACAGATTAGAGATATATATTTTTAAATGTCTATTCCTTTGGAATATCTTATTTGTAGTCTCTATTAATCCCATTCACAACAGATAAAATAGCAAGAATAGAAGCTTGAGAAACATCTTCATGAATACCAACACCCCATAATTGCTTTCGCTGAACTGCCTTACCATTACCATTGCTGAACCCATTGGTCTGCTTGGTTGGCACATTGAAAGACATTTCAATATATGTAACGGCTTTGGTCTTGGAACCACTGCCAATGGAATGCTCATTATACTTTTCAACACTAAGCTCATACTCAGGAACAGCAGTATTGATGGCATCAGTGAACGAAGAAATAGGACCATTACCAGTACCCTTGATGTGCTTTTCAGTACCATCAATAATGACGGAACCTGAGAATACCTTCTCACCGGAGCCTGGGGTTGTAGTAATGTTAAAGTCGCTGTTGGCCAAACGGTAAGGTTTGGCGTCCTCGGACGCTTGCAAGAAGTACTGATTCTCGAAAAGGTCAACCAGCTCGTTGGACTTGAGCTCTCTGCCCTTCACCTCAGCAGCATCTTGAACGACCTTTGAGAACGCTACCTGCAAACCACGCGGCAGATCAAGCTCCAAAGATCTCAGAATGATCCAAGCAGCACCTCCCTTACCAGACTGCGAGTTGACGCGAATGACGGCCTCGTAAGTACGGCCGATATCCTTGGGGTCCAGAGGTAGATACGGAATCTGCCATCGCTTTGACTCGTTGTCTTCGCTCGAATGCACAATCTTGTCTCTCTTAGCAAAGCCCTTCTTGATGGCGTCTTGGTGCGAACCAGAGAAGGCGCAAACGACGAGGGAGCCGCCATATGGAGCACGCGGATGGACTGGAATCTTGTTACACTTCTCGACAACGTCAATCACCGACATGATATCTGAAAAGTCCACGCCAGGATGAATGCCCTGCGTATACAGATTGAGGGCGAGAGTAACGAGGTCAACATTACCAGTACGCTCGCCATTGCCAAAAAGACAGCCCTCGACTCGCTGGCCGCCAGCAAGCTGGCCCAGCTCAGCAGCAGCCACGCCGCACCCACGGTCATTGTGGGGATGCAGAGAGAGACAGACCTTTGATCTCTCGGAAATGCGTGTAGAAAAGTATTCGATTTGGTCGGCGTAGACATTGGGAGAAGCCATCTCGACGGTCGACGGAAGGTTGAAGATGATGGGATTGGCTTCAGAGGGCTCCCAGGCAGCCTTGACGGCCTCGCAAATGGCCAGAGCGTAGTCCAGAGGAGTGTCAGTGAAGGTCTCTGGAGAGAACTCGAACTGCCAGTAGGTAGGGGCGCCTGAGGGCGAGATGGAGGGAGTCTCAGCGTCTTTTGTGAGCGAACGAATGAGTTTTGTGCAAGCAACAGCCTTTTCAATGCATTCGTCCTCGGTCATTCCAAAGACAACGTCTCTGAAGAGTCCGGAGGTGGCGAGATAGAGATGGACGATGGCTCTGTGGGAGCCCTTGACGCTCTCGACGGTTCGTCTCACGAGTTCGTCTCTGGCAGGAGTGAGGACCTGGATGCTCACGTCTTCTGGCGCAGTTTCAACTGCGAATCTGGTGAAGTCAAAGTCTACCTGAGACGCCGAAGGGAAGGCTACCTCGATTTCTTTGTATCCGACTTGGACGAGCTTCTGGAAGTACTCTTTCTTTTCTTCAAAGGTCATTGGATCTGGCAGGGACTGGTTGCCGTCTCGAAGGTCTGTGGAGAGCCAACGGGGTGGATGCTCGAGGGTTCGAGAGGGCCATTGGCGGTCCGTGATCTTGACTGGCGGGAAGCTGAGATACTTTGACGCAGGATTTTGGAGCATTTTGGTGATTTGAGCAGAAGTAGTGGTGGAAAAATTTCACTGAGTATACTTTGGGATTAAATATGAAAGAATGACTGACGTTTTAAAACTTGATATTTAGTCACAGCGTCATAAATTGCAAAAATTGGAAAAGGCACAAAAGGGTTTTTGGCGGCATAAAAACTGCAAACAATGCATAAACGCCAACCACCAGCGATATCGGCTAGTGTTCAGCCAATCACCGTGGTCGCAATTACATATCACGTGATACACGGCTGAGATGGTATGCAAAGTGTCATGTGATTTAGAGTCTGGGGAGGGTTAGGAAAGGATAGGGAAAGGGTTGGGAAAGGGTTGAAATTTGGGTTGAAATTTGGGTTGAAATTTGGGTTGAAATTTGGGTTGAAACCTGGGTTGAGTTGGTTGAGTTGGTTGGGCTGGTTGGGCTGGTTGAGCTGGTTGAGCTGGTTGAGCTGGTTCAATTGGTTCAGTTGGTTGATATAATAAAAACATCTTGAACCTTTCTCAAGCCTAACTCATCCCCAAGCTCAAACCTCCCCCATCTTACCTCTTTAAGCTCTCAACTAATCCTCTACCCTTTTCTCAAACCCTAACCCTTGATGAAATACTCAAAACATTCTTCCTTTTCCCATCCTTCTTCTCAACCATCGACAACAATGTTCAGACAAACTCTACTAGCTCAATCAAACGCCATGAGAAGCGCAATGCTTCGAAGAACCTTTGCCACCTCGCAAGCCCGCCAAAATGTCGCCAAACTGACATTGGTCGGCCGCATTGGAAACGACGTACAAGAATTTGAATCACAATCAGGCGTCAGATATGCCCGCTATCCTCTTGCCGTCAACACGTCCAAAACCCATACTTCTTGGTTCAATATCACTGTTTTCGACGAAAACGCCATTGGTTTCTTGAAAACCTACGTGCAAAAGGGAAATGTGCTGTACGTCGAAGCCAACGCGTCGATACAACAATACGAATCAGACGGCAAGACTCTTTCTTCAATCAATTTGGTCCAACGTGAGTGTTTTCAGTTTTAGTCTTTTGCATCTCTAACTTGTCTATAGAATCTGTTAGCAAAGTATCTGGCGCCCGTCCACAGGCTACAGAAGAGTCTGAAGAAAACATATAGACGTTATTTTACGCGTTTTTTCCAATATTAATTAAACCCATTATGCCAAAAATTTATAAACGTATATTACTTGGAATCTTCTTCACTTGAAATACTTGTAACTCGAACCAGAACAGCTTCTTTCTTCTTGCTCTGTTCATCGTGCTGCGCTTGATTGTCTCTTTGCTCCTGCTGTATCTGGTGGAACAGTCGCCAGTCTTGGAACGACTCATCTTGTCTCGAATTCTCCATCGCCATCTCCATGTGCAGCTTGTCCATTCCAAAGCTGCCATGATTCTTCTGTCCTTCTCTGCCATTCATGTCCCAGCTGAGAACAGCAGTCATATCAGACTCGGAAAACCTCGAGTCTGCGCGCTTCTCTCTGCTGGAATACTCAGGATAGTATATCTTCAAAGAAGTCTCGTCCGTGCGACCTGTAGACAGCGGAGAGCATGAGCTGGCTGAAGTGATTCCTCCTTTCATCGTGTCGTTACTGCTCAGTCCAGCGCCATCTTGTGCGCCAGAGGCGTTGATTGTGAGCTGGCGCGCGTTACCGCGACCTCCATGGCCGCTGTCTTTACTGTTCTTGTCGCCCTTGTCACGACGGAATAGCGCTCCTATTCTGCGAACAATCCAGCCCACGCGCAGCTTGTCCAGAACCTTCATGTACACTCGAATCGCGTCAGCGTTTCGGCCAAAGATGATGAACGAAACGTAGCAGAAGCCTATACAAGCCCACTTGTCGACGTTCGAGCTGGCCACATAGGGCAGATACACGATTCTGTCGTAGTTTTTGTGAATCCGGCTGAACGAGTACGGGGTCCAGCTCATGTCGACCAAGAGCTGCAGAACATAGTACAACGAGAGCGGCAGCATACACACAATGATGGCAATACACAAGAGCCCGATCTGAACAAACGACTGTTCGGTATAGTCGGACTTGGTCGTGATTAGCAGGTCTGGAAAGTCGACTCGTCGTCGAACGTAGTAGTAAACTGTAATACCAATGAACACTGCTGCTAGTATGGACAAGACGACGGTCCATCCCAGCGACACGACTATCGACATCCAGTGCACCGAAATGAGCATCTGGCAGCCGGTAGACTCGCCAATTCCATATCTCACTGACTGCACAAGATACACGAGCCCGTTCTGGATCAGCGGAGGCACAGTGCACAAGAGTATATCAATCATGTTCTTCTTCCACCGCACTCCAGACACGACATAGTAGTATGAAGGAGGGCCTTTGGGTCGCACAATCGTCGACAGGTTGTAGCACACAACTGCCACGGACAGCAGGACCGACAAGCTGGCATAAGCCTGGACTCGGATCAATATGTCACAGAATATCATTCCTTGCCAGGCATTATAGTAGTTTGGTCCGTGCCAAATGCTTACATTAATGATCAGGATGAGATTCAGTACAATCAGGTTTACCAGCGCCCAAATGACTGGGAAGTTATAGCTTCGAGCTTTAACCAGCGAGTATTTGTTTTGTTCGAGTCCCCATCTATTGAGTCCCAGTTGCAGTGCCAGCACTATCGCTAGAAGAAAAGTTCCTATACTAGCAAACACCAGGACGAGAATATATGGTTGTACCATGTTGGAGGCTGGCTCTTTGGCTTGGATTTGGTTAGATTTAGTTGGATTTAGTTGGATTTGGCTTAAGGATTTAGCTTAAGGATTTAGCTTAAGGCTTTGGCTTTGGCTTTGGCTTTGGCTTTGGCTTTGGCTTTGGCTTAAGACTTTGACTTAAGGATTTGGTTGAATTTGGCTTAAGACTTTGACTTAAGGCTTTGGCTCTTTGGCTCTTTGGCTTGATTTGACTGACTTCAGTCTTTGGCTTAAAGGTTTTGTTATGAAGTAGGCTTTGCTAATTTGGCCTTGCTAAGTTGGCCTTCCTATGAAATTGGCTTCCTATATTGACTTTGACTTGACTTTGACTTGACTTTGACTTGGTTAACTCTGACTTGGTTGACTTCAGTCTTTGGCTTTGACGACTCCTAAATTATCTTTAACTCAAGTTCTCTTCCATCTTCAGCTCCTGATCCAAGTCCTTATATACTCATTTGCCCATTCCACAACTCATCAAATTCCTTTAAGCTTTTCCTACTCCATTGTTCATTGTTCACGGTAGTGCCATCGGAAATTTCCCCTTTAGGTGGTCAACAACAACTTGGCCGGCTAATCCAGCCCTTTAAACTTGTATCTTGCGCATGTTTATTATCTAGTTATATATGCATAGGCTTATATCGTTCCTACGCCCATCTAGTTTGAGGAGAGGTAGCAAAGGTAGATTTCCACAACAGCATGTAGGCTAGTGTGTTGGATATCGCATCAATTCCTGCCTCTCTATCATCCATAGTGCGACCAATATACATTTGAGTTAGAGGCCAGGCATGAATCTGGCCAATCTCGCCCTCGAGTCTCACCTGGCCCACCTGCTCCAGAATCAGTGCCAGATCCTCAATCTCCTTAGCCATAATCTCGTCCCGTCCATAGAGCAAGTAGATTCCAGTGACCGGGAAAGCCTTCGTCCACCAAGCTCGAGACTTGCAGAGCCCAGGACTCTGGTAAACATCAAGAAACTCAGTAGTCGGATCCGTATACAGAGTCGCGTACTGCTCAAGCAGCTTGGTGTTCAAGTAGTCCACGGTATTGTTCTTGCGATCATACTTGGAGTAGACCCACGGAGACATAAACACTGCGGCTGCTGGCGGAACTGGAGTCACCAACGGAAGAGAATCTGAGGGATTGGCCATATGTAGCAACAGACTAATACCCAAAGTAGCACCGTTAGAGTCGCCCGAGAGCACCAAATGAGAGTTCGGGAACTGCGAAACCAGATACATCCAACCGGCTGCTACTTGAGACACCTGCTCGGGGAATTCGCAGTTAGGGACGTGATCGTACTCAAGTGCAAAAATGGCAGGATTCTTAAACCCTTGCATTTGCATAGAGACAATCAACGTCGATAGAAACTCAGCGTAAAAGTAAACAGAGGCACAGTTGAAGCCTAATATATAGTGTTAGCTTGACTGCAAATTTCCTGATTGTGCCTTCAACTAACCTCCTCCATGTACATAGTACAAAATGATATCGTGTTCATGTCCTCTCTGTGGCGATCTAAACCATACTCCTTTCATAGGGCCCTGTGTCTCGTTAGAATCTTGTGTTCAACGGCTGCAATTAAACTCACCTCGGAAATTTCTTCGGTAATGATATCACTGAGAAAGGCACCACCGCTTCTAAACTTGCGAAACTTGAAAAACAGCTTGGACACCTTCTTGGAGTAGAAAGTAGCGCCAACATGAGACACATTCAGCTTTTCGTTGCTCCACTTGACAAACTGTACAATAGAGTATTCGAGAAGAGCACTCTTTCTGTCAAATCCTGTTCTGTCTTCATAGCTGCGAATAGCACGGTTCCAAAAGATCTTGGAAGGAAGAACAATGGCTGTAACTCCAGTTAGTTTGGCTGCGTCCCAGAAACTGCTGCGGATACTCACTGAAAAAGTATAGAACGCCGCCAGAGAGGAATATGTACGACGTGAGTCCGTAGTCTTGGATGATATAGAATGAGTTGATGAGCCCAAACACAATAATATCAAGGATCGAAATAGGCTTCATTGTTAGTATTTGGTGATGTGGAACTGGTTGGAGAAAAGAAGAAGAAGAAGAAGCGAGAGCAGAAGTAATGGATTTTGACAGAGAGCAAGATGACAAGCTTCAAGAATCACGATATACTTGTAAAGCTCCTTATTATTTGTTTTATTATGGTCGTCATTGTGTTCGTTGTACGCTCCATATTTTCATCATTATATCATGAGCGTGCTGGATTAGGAATGTTTGTGGTCTGTGGAGTACAAAAGACCAATATGGGATTTTGGCGCTCGATCAAAGTTAAAACGAAACAGTCAAAGTGCACTGGAAATGCGGAGGCTGGGGAGAACAATGGTCTTTGTAGTCTTGAAGGAATTTTCAGGGACTTTCAGGGACTTTCAAGGACATTTAGGGATTTTTAGGGATTTTTAGGGATTTTCTGGGATTTTCTGGGATTTTCTGGGATTTTTAGGGACTTTCAATTCATTTTCTTTCTATAGTGAATCTGTTGTGAATCTGTTGTGAATCATGTAGAAGAAGGTTTATCTTTTTATTGTGAATTGTTTTTCAAGGTTTCTACAGTATACAATTGTGCAAGTAGCTGTACAAGTGTATATAGCGGAAATGAAGTTAAGGTGAAGGATTAATTTTATCCAATCACATTTAACTTTAAGGCTTTATAAGTCTAACAGGTTTAGCAGGTTTTTAGCAGGTTTTTAGCAGGTTTCTAGCAGGTTTCTAGCAAGTTTTTAACAAGTTTCTAGTAGATTAGAGGTTCGCAGGTTTATACCTTGATTTTCGCACATTTATAACAAATATTACAAACTCCTCAGTTCATCTGGAAGATTAAGTTTGGTCACTGGAATAGAAAAATCTTTAAATAATTGAAATTCAACTGGATACACTGTTAATAACAAAAGTAATTTATTCTGAGTAGGGTGAGTCTGCACTAAATTCTTAAATATCGACTTCTAGAGATTATTCTTGACTTGAAGAATATTTGAAAGGATTATAAAAATACTTGAAAAGGGTTATTTGTGGTAGAACTGGTTGAAATTACAACTGTTTTAATAAGTTTCTGTTAAAACTATTCCACTCGTCAAGATAACAAAGTTATTTCGTAGAATGAATCCCTATTTCTATTCATGTTTAAGACTTTGAACTCTTGATTTCTAAAAAGTATTCAATTATTTTTATAGTATTTTTTATTTACTTTATTTATTATAATTATTTTATTTACTTCATTAATTTTTATTTCTTTTATTTCTTTTTTTATTTTTTTATTTTCATTGTTTTTTTTTTTTTTTTTTTTTTTTTTTTTTTTTTTTTTTTTTTTTTTTTTTTTTTTTTTTTTTTTTTTTTTTTTTTTTTTTTTTTTTTTTTTTTTTTTTTTTTTTTTTTTTTTTTTTTTTTTTTTT
>JAJMHM010000010.1:0-90054 GCA_030566045.1 Geotrichum geniculatum | reverse complement strand
TCCCCGCCAATATCGGTGGCGGGATGATTGATGCATTGTCAACTATCCACAAGCAGAACTATTCTTTTCACCGCAGTCTTAACACATATCCTACCTTCCTACTCGAGAAGGTCAGTAAGTTGGGCATTCATTCAGATTTGTTAGCCCTGCCCTTTTGTGTAAATTTCTTTTTTATAAAGCCGTTGAAAAATCCAACACAATCACGTGCCAGTGGTTACTGAAAAACGGTTTTTTGTTCACCAAAAACACATGAAAGTCAGTACTTGCAAAGGGTCTAGAGCATTGAAGGCTAGGGCCTGATGAAATAGTAGAAGGATTAGGGCTGAGAGAAGAATGACGGAGGTATGAGAGATGAGAAGAATGACGGAGGTATGAATAAAGAGTGGATTTATCGGAGATACCTCTAATTTCAGCTAAATCTTCAGATCACTATTCTGATGCCCAAAGCTTGTTTTTTGGTCGTCATTTAGTTTGACTATCGCAAATTTCGGTAGCAAAACGATATCAGATTCTCCTGACTCCGCGTGTATATGCCAATATACCCAGTCTGACTGCTACATGCGAGGTAGTTAACTATTGAGATGAGAATAATATTGAGGGAGTGCTCAAGTTGTCTACTGGACTTGCAAAACAGTCCCACTAATATTGAAATTGACTGCCCAATGCTTTAACACTGGCTACGGTTTATAGCAGGATTGGTGCCTTACTGGTTCTGGATGAAAACATGATGATCTTTCTAAATGACGGGTACCTACACTTTTGATTGAATGAATATGCTGTGCATCGTGTTGAAGAGTGATATAAACACTGAGGTTTCCAAGGACCGTTAACTGAGATTACAATGCAGTTTCTTGTTTTTCTCTTGTTTCTCTTGTTTTTCTTGTTCCTCTTGTTCTTCTTGTTCCTCTTGTTCCTCTTGTTCCTCTTGTTCCTCTTGTTCCTCCTCTTCTTGTCCTCCTTATTGTCTGCACTCACTGTAGACACACATCACCTCTAAGACCCTTTTTTTTGAGCATCTATATTGTTAACACAAATATCCACAATATCAACACTCTCACATACCTTTAGCTCGCCGTAAAATCACCTTCCATCTATATCTAACAGTCTGTCCATCTCTTTTATTCAAAATTTTTGCATATTTTTCAAAATCCTGTTTGGGTAATGTGGCCATAACTATGTCAAGCTGGAATGATGTTAGTCAAAAATTTCAGAGACAAATCGTAATAACTTACAAGTTTACTATCTTCTTCTGAAGACCAGGCCGAATTTGGCGCCTTGTTTCGTTTCGTTTTATGTTCCTTTTTATTTTTCACAGGCTCTGAATCATCATCGTCATTATCATCATCGTCGTCTTCGTTATTCGTATCACTAGTTGGTTTTTCAGAGGTAGAACTTCTCTTATGCGGTTGTTCGTCATCCAGCTCTTCACTGATTGTCTTTCTCTTGAGAATATGTGCTGAAGGGCTACGGTGAGTCGGGGATAGAGCTGGAGACTGGTTATTAGCTGTTTCTCGTCCCAGTGAAATTTTTGGAGTCGTTGATTCCAAAGGGTCTGATGCTTTGGGTCGACAGTGTTGCTGGCCAGCCTCTTGTTTCGGGAGCTGGCTTGGGGACTGCGATGGAGTGGTCGGCTTTTCTCGATCGTCTGTCGTCTCTTCTGATATCGCTTTATCTACTGCTGAGTCTTCGAATGAAGTAGCGTTTAGAATATTGGTTAGGTCCATATCGCTCGTCGTAGATATTTCCTTCTCTCAGAGTACTCCATGAGCGGTGACTTCGACAGAGCTCAATTGACCTGATGTGTGAGGTAGGAGTAAAAGAAAGATTGAACAAGAAAAAAAAGAAACCGAAATAAAAAGAAAGTGTCTCAGAAAAGAAAACATAATCAACCACGAACTTACCTAAGAAGTCAAAACGGGTTTTGGCTTCTGGAGGCTGTCGGGTTTAAACTGTCAATGGAAACCTGTTCTACTTCCAATACAATTCGCCGATTCAGCTTTCATACCTGCGAATCTGGTTCTTTCTAATTGTTCTCGCCCGACTAGCTCACAATGACGTTTCGTAGCACTAAATTACTTGCGGAGCTAAATTTCCCGTGCTAAATTTCCTGTACTAAGCTTCCACCCACCAAAAGGCTCTCTGGACACAGTCTCAACTGCTTTTCAGCTGCTTTTCTAATGTATCCAAATATCAATCTCCAATGCATCACCACTACATTGGCTTAAAAGTGCTTATGGTGTCCAGATTTACTTTGCTCATCATTTGCTACTTCCAGTCAGCTTTAAATGGTACATGCTTTGCTCATTATCGTCATGTGCATTCTTTCATTCTATATCAACCGCCACTCTAAACAACCATAATAGATCTTGGAGCTTTTATCTATTTTTTTTTATTTTTCCAACTTTCAATCGATATTTTATTCACATGAACCATCCACCTTAACTTTTCTTTTTTGAATTTTGATAATTTTAAACGCGTGGATGGCTGCATTAGAATTGCGCGACTCGTTGCCTTATTTGGATATACATGCAGATATATGCATCTTCCCGTTGACTTAAGTGACTATATATATATGTGTTGCAACAAGAACGAGATTTTAGCGACGTTGGATCCTTCGATTACAAAAAGACTGGCGAAAATAAAGAGACTGGCGAGAAAAAATCAATACAAAGAGAGGGCGAGAAAATCATTACAAAGAGAAGGCGAGAGATCTTTGCAGTTCTCCAGCCATGAGGCCCTTGGTCAAGAATTTGGCTTTAGGAAAATAATCTTTTTGGACAAATAGAATTGCTGCATATTGCAAGATCAAGCCTTGTCCATGGAAAGGCTCTAAATTTGCTCGAATTGAAAGGCTCTAAAACTGCTAGAAACTGAAGGAGAAAGAGCAATTGCTAGAAACCATCTGAAAATGCCTGAAAATAGTTCCCTTGTTCTTCTATTCGAAAGTATCTGACACACGAATACGAGCGCTGACTTTAACTTTCAGAGACAATTGATTGCGTTTTCAGGATTTTCCTTTAGGTTTAAACAAGTTAAACAGCAATAACAGCATCAGATAAGAGAATATGTTCTTAGCAATGCCAAAAGAGTGACCCTGCCTCAGTGCACTTAATTTAAGGGGAAGGAGTTCCAAAAATGACAAGTTTTACCATGAACAAAAAGTTTAAATTGAAAAGCGGACATAACTATAAGCAAGATTTGGATATGTATTTATGTGAATTATGGTTCAATCCAATCTCTAGAATCTTCAGCCTGCTTCAGTATCAGTTTTGACTTGAAACTCAAGGGAACAAAGAATCAAACTTTGTTTTAGAGAATTCTCGCATTCCAGCTTTTGCAAAGATAATTAATCGAATAATAAAAACATAACAAACATCTCTTGAACCCTTTATATTGCTTTCAACCCAATTGATCAGGCGTGAGTCCTAGCTCGATATGAATGTTAAAATACTGGTTGAGAAAGACTCTAATTAAAGTATTTCGCTGCTATTGAGAAGCCTTATTTCAAATGGCTGATGGACGAAGTTCTCTATATAATGGATGTTCAGGGTTTTGCCTTGTCGAACCTTTTTTTCTTCTTCCATGAGTACCATGTACTGATGATATAAAATTTAACAAATTCATTATAATAAAAACCATTATAAAATCAGCTTCTTTTTCTTATTCATGGCAGTATTTATAGTGGTTGATAGTTCATACCAAATCTGCGACTGGAGCAATGAATAAATCTTGAATTTCTGATAAATCCAACTGAAACCCCGCTGAATATATATGATTTTAGCACTTTGCCCAATTGCCTTTTGTCTTGCACAAGTTAAAGTTTTCCAAGTCGCAGATTCAGAGGAGCATGTCGTTTATTAGTAGTTCATGGTGAACTTTGTAAATTTTGTCTAAACAGTGGTTCCCAGGCTATCAGATATTCAAGTATCGAATTGTTCTTTCACGATCTGTGCATGAAGAGAAACTCTCGTATTTTTATTGATCGACCGGTGGAACATACATTCCAGATCAATTTGATGAGAAACTGAAATTATAGTTATCTGATATTACGATGGTACCCTAAGTCAATTTGCTCGCTGATTTATTAGGTTCGGTGTAATTTTTTGTAATATTTATTCAGTTGGTGATTCTAAGTCATGTTTGTTTATTGGTTTAGTTTGTGATCTGATAATTGAACTGAATTTGATAATCATTAATATTTATATATATTTTTTTCTTTTTTTTTATTTATTTTATATTTTATTTATTTTATTTATTTATTTATTTCTTTACATTTATTTATTTATTCATTTATTTATTTATTTCTTTATTTTATTCACTTTATTCATTTCATTCACTTATTATACGAATATATGAGTATTTACATGATTATTTTACAAACATTTTATATATACTTGAAAAATACTCTTGACTAATAATTCATAAATTATTCAGATAACTCTAGATTCAAGTAGAAACTCGGAACTTGAACAATTAAAACAAATAATTCAATCTCAGACCTCCAATGGCCCTGAAATACTCCCCAGAATCGAAACTTTAAGATGAAACTACTTGAATTCTTCAATTTGAGACAAATGTCTTACTATAATCCAATTTCCGTTACCAGTATCGCAACTGTCCCTTAATCCTTTGATCTAAATCGTATTCTACGGTCTTATATCAGAATCTTGAACTACAGTAGTAGAAAGAAAAATGTACACTCCATCCAAGCTTCTTCCAGCCCAGAGTTGCTAATTCTCAGTTACAGTTTTCAATAGCACGCCTGAATGAAATACTTCTAGAATTGTATCATCTATGAAAAGTATTCTCTTCTTTGTTCTATTGATCTATGTCCAGAAACTGGTTCTACTACGTACTGTACAATGCCCGTTCTAAATCTTCCTGTTCTATATCTCCGTTCTAAATTTCTGTTCTAAATCTCTGTCCTGTCATGTCCTGTCCTGTCTGTCCTGTTCTATCAGTCCTGTAGTCACTGCCCTACCAAAAAAATACGTGTCTTTTTTTAGGCGTGGAAAGCTTTTGCATTAAACCTTCCATTTTTCCTCTCTAAATCTTCCACAAAAATCTTTTCCTTGTCCACTACACCAGACCTCGCTTCGTCTACCCCCCTACAAAGCGAGATCCTCTCATTTTGGCCCGATGCTGACCTACAGAAGAGCTCTTCTCACCGCAAGTCTAGTGTTGGTGCTATTCTTTCTGTTTTTTGGCGGTTCGAAAAACATCTCTCCAAAGGACTTGCTTCACGACGCTGAATCAGAAAAAGAACTGCTCGAATCCAAAGCAGAAACAGACAAAATCCTCCAGGAACTCCAGAAAGCAGCCCAAAAGCAGGCTCTGGAACAAAACGAAAAGCTCCAGATCCTCGAACAAGAAAGCAAATACCTAGAAAAGCAGCTCCAGCAACTCAAAAGACTACCCGCAGACACTCCCGTGCGAACTCAATTAGCATACCAGTTCCCCTATGACCACACATCCAAGTTCCCTGCCTACATCTGGCAAACTTGGAAACAGTCCAAAGACGACCCCAACTTTGACGAACGTTTTGTCCAAAATGTGCGTTCCTGGAGGGACAAAAACTCTGGATTCGTGCACGAAGTCATGTCCGATGATATTTCCCACGCCATCATCCGCCATCTATACATGAACATCCCAAAGGTCATCGAGGCCTATGAATCAATGCCTGAAAACATCCTGCGTGCTGACTTCTTCCGCTACCTGATCCTGCTCGCAAGAGGTGGAACCTACTCTGATGTCGACACCGAGGCCCTCAAGCCTGTGCCGAATTGGATCCCCAGTAATATCGAGCCCAGCTCCATCGGCTTGATTGTTGGAATCGAAGCTGATCCTGACAGAGAAGACTGGGCCCAATGGTACGCTCGCAGAATCCAGTTCTGCCAATGGACTATTCAAGCTAAATCTGGCCATCCTGTTCTCCGCGATATCGTGGCCAAAATCACTGAAGAGACTTTAAGACGCAAAAACTCACATTCTCTCCAGCTCCCCTCCAGTAAGGACAGAGGCTCTCAAATCATGGATTGGACTGGTCCTGGAATCTGGACTGACTCTGTCTTTGGCTACTTCAACAACAAACTGAAGTCCGGCTTGCACTATCCTGTTACCTGGCAAAACTTCACAGGTTTAACTGAGCCAATGCAGGTTTCAGATGTTATGGTCTTGCCAATCACCTCTTTTTCACCTGGTGTTGAAAATATGGGATCTGAATCTGAAGACCATCCTCTGGCGTTTGTGAAGCACCATTTTGAAGGTTCGTGGAAACCAGAAGATGAACGCATGTAACTGTTATATATTTCTGAAATCTTTTAATACATAGATTTGTTTTTGTTTTGGCTTCAACCAACGTTGAATTGAACTTAACTAACGTTGAATTGAACGGGACTTTTTCTTTCTACCAGACACATTGCAAAATGGCTCGTAAACCTTCTCCAGAAATCCTCGGTCCAGTTGATCCTGCCAATCCTCTTCTTGGTCTTGAAGACATTGACGTAGTCCCTAGAGACATTGAGATCCTTCAAACAGCCCACTCAGACGACGACGACGCAACTTGGTCCAACCTTCAAGAAATCATTTCGACGAACCAACTTCAGTTGCTCAAGAGACGACCTCACGATCTCAGAAACTATCTCCGATGGAAACACTACATTGAAGCAACTTATACTCGAGGCGGAGTGTTGGAGTTTCTCATCTCTGAACGACTTCATTGGATTGATGAAGCCAGATCCTCCGATACCGAAATCAAAGTCCAGGACCCCAGCAATGAGCTGTTCATGGCCGACGTCAACAACGATTTGAAGATCTTGAAGAATGATTTCCCGTATGCCATGGCCAGCGGTATTGTTCACGTTGTTGTTTGGACCAAGTCTGCTATTCCGTTGGATCCAAAGTCTGGCGACCTTACTTCTCACTCTCGAGCTCTCATCCAACGCTATGTCGATGCAACATTCCAGCCACTGTTTGACAAAGACTCCGATCAACACATTCTTTGGTTCAAAAACTGGGCTGCTTTGCAGAGCATTCCAGCTCTAGCACACTTCCATGTCCTGCTAAATAACCCAAATGTCTCCAAATTAGAGAAACTCTACAATACTGGAGGTGTTCAATTAGATCTGCTTTTGACTTGAGTTTTTTCACAAACCAATTAACAATGCATTCTATTTCTATACTCTATACATTTAACACCGTCCCTTTGCCCATACATCTCAAATATGAAGACCCGGGGTCTAGTGTAAATTATCATAGCACTCATTGGTAAGTTTCGAGCTTCCAAGACTAATCGTTGGACTATTCACAAAATCATACTTGGAAATGGCGTAGTTGATTTTATTCATCTTTGTTGAAAGATCTCTCATAACGTCAAGATAGCCATCAATTGTAGGCTTAGGAACGCCCTTTATAACGTCTGAAATAATTTCTCGTCTGGGCCAGTCTTCGTCAATTTTATTCTGTTTAGTTTGCTTTTTCTCCTTTTCTTCAAGTTCAAGACGTTCCATGGCTTCTATTTCTGCCAACTCCTTCTCGACGTTTGCAATTGCTTGTTTGAAAGAGAAAGGAACGGCCCCCGGAGAAGGTACAAGCTTGAAATAGTCGCCGCTATTGGCGTCTGTTGAAGCACTTGAATCCAGCTCAGCTGTATATACATTAACCTGTGCTAAAGGTGAAGCAAAGTGAACGTGAGGACTACCTTTAGAACCATTCAGCAGCTTTAGACTTAACGTAGGACTGGACATGATGTCCTGGAGAGTGTAGTTTCCAGCAGACCCCAGTAAATCAAAAGAGCCAGACTGCGGACTGGACCCTAACTCTGGCGATTCAATGACAACGGACTTTCGTTGCTGATGAGAAATTATTATCTTGTCCAGCAGAACTGAAGTAGCATCTAGAGATTTTCCTGCCTCAGACTCAGTTTCTGCAGGAATAGCTGTTACCAATGAAGTAGAACGCTCGTTTCCAGCGTAGAACTGTCCTGATTCACAATAAACTCTTGAAACTGCTCTGCACTTGACTCCTTTAAAATATGAACCAAACGGTGTTTTCCCGACGGCTGTTGAAGGGGCCGGCTTGTTGTCCAAGTTACTGAGACCGAGCGGAGCACGAGCTGGCTTTATAACCTCTTCCACTCGATTTTCTGTAGGTTTTGCAGGGAAGAAAAAGCCCTCTGAACTGGCACTACTTTCACAAGAGTCTGCTGAGGATAGATCATTATTGTAATTGGATTGAAACACCCTTTCTGCCAAATCTTTAAAATCATCGTTGTATCCCAACGTTGAACCTAGTCCTAAAGCTCCTGACTGTCGGTACATGATGAATAAATGTGAAAATAAGTAAGTAAAAGCAAATTGTAGATATGGAGATCCAAAAAAAAGATTATGGCGAAGGAGTTCAAGTCCAAGATGAAGAAGATATCCAAAGAATTTATAAAGAATCGAGACATGAATATTGCAGTCTGTGGTGATATAGGCCATGTTTGTTGTACTGCACACAAACAACACGACAATAGAAAGAACTGAGGTTTACCTCAAGGTTGCGTTCCCTCTAGAGTTTCCGTCTTCTCCAGAGTGTATCTTCATTGAAGTCATCACTGTCATCTTCGTCATCAGATTCTCCTTCTTCGCTGTTATGGCTCGAATTGTCAATTGAACTGGCGTCCGCCTTTGGAATGGCAGGCTTGTTTTTCTGTTTTTGACGAAGTTCTTTTAACCTGTCAATTCTTCCATATAACTCAGTTTGAATATCAATCTGTTCCAAAAACTTTTCAGAAGCCTCTTCCTCAACGATTTCATCATATCTGGACTCTTCATGTCTGGACTCTTCATCATGTCTGGACTGGGGATCGTTGCCAGTGTCTAGAGTACTCAGTGACGCTGTTTTAATGTCACTCGCAGAGCCATTGATAACTGCGCTTACTTGAATGGTATTATCTCCCTCTTTGATTCCTAAAGACTCCAATCGACTCTTAACGCTCTTCTCATGCTCTTCATCCCCACCAACTTCAGCTTGAAATTTGGCCCATTCTTCATCGTCTTCGTCTTCACCATCGTAAAATCCAGCTGGCAAGTCTGTCTTTTGCTTCTTATTACTCCCTGATTTGTCTACTATCAGACGCTTCGACATTGTAGGTTTGTTTAAAGTGATCTGAAGAAAGTCATTCATCCAATATAGAAGAAAAAAATAAATATTGGGATATTACATAATCAGTAACTACTGAAAGAAATATAGATATATTGACAATTCTTCAATTCAGTCTCAATCAAGTTGAATAAGATCATCAAGTTGAATTCATAAGGAAAGTACAATTTAAGTTGATTTCATAAGGAAAGGGCATTTTAAGTTGATTTCATAGTCTCCATCTTCATAACACAGTCTCTCAAGTTGAATTCATAACACAGTCTCTCAAATTGAAATTTTAATTTAGTCTCCATCATGTTAACAATTCAATAAGACAACCAGAAGGACAAGGAACATTCTCCATCTTCTTTGCTTTAGCAAAAGTAACCCAATCGTCCAAACATCCCGGATGCATTTTATGTCCACATTCGATTATAGCAACAGCTATGCCTTTAACTGGCACCCTACAATACGTGCAGCCATCTAACAGCTTATGACATTTTTCACAATACCAAAATGCTATTTGATCTTCAGGTAGTTTCTTGTGAAGTTGAGCAGCTGCGGTGTTATCAGTCAAAGGATAATTGCAGCGATGGCAGACAGTGTCTAGAGAAGTATCAGCTTGCCCTTTTTCTCGCAGGCTATCGAAAGGAGAAAATTTGGCAATTTCTGCACATGTTGTATGAAGTTCATGTTTCCGAAGGATTTTGGTGTAGCTCCATACCCATTCTTCAATTGCTTTGCGAGAAGGAAAAGCATTTGGATAGTCGTCCATGAATAATAAACCTAACGTAGCACACATTTGCATATCTCCTTCATTTAAAAAATAATCAGTTGCATTTGAGATAACTCTTTCCGCTCTCCATGGATGCGTCAGAGTCTGCTGGTAGTCCAGATATCTCATTTTGAAGTTATCTGACTTGATTGAATTTGCTGTATTAACTTTTTCCAAAGTTTCCGGCTGTGCAGAATTCAAATCAGAACTGCTCGAAGCGTTCTCCATGCTCGACCCATTATTATCAGAACTGTTTGAATCGGGTAATCCACTGTCAGTCTGAAAGATTTCATCTGTAGCAGAGATTCGCGCATTACTTGTACCACTCAATAAAGATTTTCTTCGAGAAGGAACTGCTTTTGATTGCTGAGGAGGATAGTAGCCTGTCAATACTGGAGTATTTGTGAGCTCTTTTGGCGAATTGGAGTCGATCTGTAGTGATGGGAACGAAGGCTCAGATATGCTCACTACACCCTCAACAATCTCTGCCAAATTGTGCTGGTGCTTTTTTGACTTCTCCGGGCTATGTTTCATTGAAAGTTGGGTAAAATTAGCTCCTGAGGTAGCTCGCTGACCAGTCTCCTCTGTTGAACTAGATGTATCAAATGAAGAAGCATTGGCATCTTTTTCATTTGATTCTGAGGTCATATTTGCTCCTTCAGGAAGAGAGCTATCCAAGCCTGATTTCATTGAGGCTTTGGCTAAATCAAACTCTTGTGCAAGACGTAGCTCGGAAAATCTACTTCGTGATCTTTCAGAAGAAACATCTCTTGATTGAATTCTAGTTCTTAAAATTCTTTCGTCTGCAGGTTGTAAAAGAGGTGTTCCCTCCATTGAGCCTTTCAAACTTTCTGAAATTTTTGATGCAAATGGTTGTAAAACCCCTATAACAGGTTGTTTTGTCGGTGTGAACTCCAGGAATCTGGCCATTTCAGTCTCAATGGCTGTTCCTATGATTTTCCATGTTTGAGCTACACGGAATTGTCCAGCATGAGTAGCAATATAGGAGTTATGTTGGCAAATATCTGGCAATCTGGGGACACTGTCAGAATCTGATATTCTTACATCAGAAGAATTACAAAAAATGTAATTTTGAGCACAGAAGTTGAATGCTAATGGATCTGATCCAGGAAATGATATCGTACAAATCGTTTGATTCTGGATAGGAATAATGCTAGAGACTGCGGGTAGAGGAGCTTTTATTGAATGCTTCTTTCGTATTTCCAAAGGAACTTCCAGTACTTCCTCTTCTGAATATTGATGAAATTGATGCTCATTTTTTTTCTGAACAACAAATGAAATATTATTGTTATGATTCCATGTGAGTGCGCGAGAGTTCATTTGCGAAACCTCCATCTCTCTATCGCCTAAATTATGCTGCATGAACGTTTTGTCTTTTGAAATACTCCAAAGAGTCGTGTTACTGCGCCAAAAGACATCAGTAACAGCACGAGTATGTGAATTAACAACATATCTTGGAATGAACGGCCGACGAGGGTTCCATATGTAGATGCTGTTGTCATACATGCTCATACTTAAGCTCACGACATCTGTGTTCAAGACTCCGTAGGTTGAAGAAGCATTGGAGTGCTGCAAATCATATTGCCATCGAACCTTAGCAACTGCGGTTGGACAATGAATTACATGCTCTGGCTTCCTGGAATCTGAATTCATATTCCAAATCTGGATCTGTTTATCTCGTCCCCCCGATACAATATAGTCATACTCAGGGTGCCAATCTAACGAAAGCCCTGATCCTGAGTGTGCATTTATCCTTCTCTCGTATAGACCTGGGTTTCGAGAATCCCATCTCTGGATGATACCTGAATCATAGATTGCAGCAAACTTTGTGGAATCAAAAGGGCTACACTGAACTTCTCTAGCAACATCTCCTGCTTTGACAAAGGTAATCATAGGTTTCCTGGTGTTTGCACGCAAATCCCACAGTCTAAGATTGCCGTCACCACTCGCCGATAGCATGACGGAATTATACGAGGGTACAAACGTCAAACTGTTAACAGCGCGGTTCGAATCGTGCAAACGAAACACTGATTTGGCATTGTTAGGAACGTAGGAAGTCTGCTTGTCGATATCATAAAGAAGAATATGTCCTCCAGAAGTCGACAGTGCAATGTGCCGTCGAAATTCACCGCGACCCCAAGCTACACAAGTTACAGAGTGAATCTTTTCAAAGTCTCGAGATTTGAGGTTTTCTCTCATGTCATAAGCAACATGAACCGACTCTCCGTCAATTCTCAAGACCTGGAAAAAGTCCTTGCCAGCAATTGCGACAGCATTCTCAGTGGGAGAAGGGCCCATGGCAATAATCTCGCTTCTAGCAGTAAAGTTGATTTGGTCCAGTTTGGATGCCTTGTAGCTCGGTAGCCTTCTCGACAGCACGGGAGCAGAAGACCTAGAGTTGTTGAGATTAGCACTCAGATTGGATATGGCTGCTGTTCCAGAGCCATTATAGATGAAGCGCGCGAACTTGGGTTGCCGGTTATAAGAAGCGTCAGACTGCAGAGATCCAGGGTTGCTTGACCCGTAGGACGAAGTCTCACTGTCATCCAAGAAGCTTCCCTCGGGGCCAATCGCCATTGTGAATACTAATAAGCGTCGATGGAGTAGAAGTAATATAAATATATTTGGTACAAGAGCTTAAATTATCGGGTAGGGTAAACAGCTATATCAGCTCCAGATCTCCAGACAGGATGAACTTGGACACTGCGCTATAGCGAATGGCATATGTACCTCCGCTCTCAATGGTGATATGTTCTTCTCCAATCTCGACTGTTGCTTCAAAGCCTTTTGAGACAGCGCGCACGAAGACGGCCTTGTCGAGGTCGGGCTTTTCAATCATGGAGACACCTCTCATATTGTCGTCCATGCCTTGAAGGTTTTCAGGGAACTTTGAGAGGAATTGGTTCCTGAATAGCCTTACCAAGATCTCATTATGGCTGGAGAGTTAGCAGAGAGCTCTTTAGTGAGACAGGTTGAACTTACGCATGCATATACTTGATTTCTCCTTCACAGAGCTTGGAGAGTTCGGATTCCTCGCTCATCATGTAGAGCGTATATTTATCAATCTAGAGACGGTTAGAGAGTGTAGAGAATGAAAAGCGCTTTAGTACCTTTGCCAGTCGAGTCCGTAAGTATCCTCGAAGCAGATACTTGACGCGTTCGAGTTCCGTTTCAACTATCAGGATCTTGAGTTGACTGTCGTTTTCTGCTGAGAGATTCATTGACATTTCTTCGATATATTTCATCTGAAGCAAGTTAGCAGAGGGTCTATATAGATCAGTGAGAACTCACTTGCTGGCGAACCCGATCCATGATTCTATCGATCAGAGCGTTTTCAAACGGCAGGATCTCTGGTGAGCTTCTCTCCGATACCCAGAGAGTTTGGAGTCGTTTCAAGTCTTGTGGTCGAGTATCTGCTTCAGCTGGAGTTCTGCTCTTTCCAGGCCGTCGCAAGCCTTTCAAAATGTGCTCCAGGTCCGATGAGTTATGAGTAGTATCGTTCGCGCTACTTTCATTATGCAAATAGCTGCTGGATCTGTGTGAATAGTCCGTAGACGAATCTTCGTCGACCTCCATTGAAGGGCTTAAGCTCATGATCTTTTGTAGTGTGGAAAGTGACACCAACTTTTTTTTTTTATTTTTTTTATTTTTTATTTTTTTTTCTAGTTTTTGGCGTTCTTACATTTTGTACCATACCAGCGTTTCATACCAATATATCAGAGAATATCTGTGAATATCTGTGAATATCTGTGAATATCTGTGAATATCTGTGAATATTTGTAAAATGAGTAGTGGAAGATTAAGTGAACTCGAGGATAAGCGTGCGAGAATCGCAGACCTCAAACGCAGAAGAGAAGCTATGCGGACAACCCAATCTCCAGTCGCACGAACGGTAAGCTCGATTCTTCGTTATAGACAGTCCATAGCTAACGTTACTAGCAATCTCCAGTGCCTGCTAATCAGTCAATTGACGATCTGGTCCATAGTCTAGTTGGTGCTCGTGTAGCAGACCCTCCTATCTCAAGGGGACCTTCAGCAATGTCAGACAGCTCAACATCTTCATCGACTCCAAAGACAGTCACCGCCTACACGCAAACAGTATTCCCAGTATTCGAGGTTCCTCCACTTGCTTCAAAGCCAGTCGTCACATACTCGAAAGAAGTCCAGGTCTGGTTCAGCGACATCGAATCAGACAGCTCTGGAGAAGAAGAAACACAAACATCGCAGACTGAATCTCCAGAACAGGAGCCAGCCAGTAGACCAGAACCTCAAACAGCGGACATTAATAAACCATCAATCACCTTTGTTTCCGACGAAGATGATTCTGAACCAGATCCTGAACTAGAAAAGTTTCTCTCGCATTCGTTGAAAGTGCTCTCACGAGCGTTGGCTATCCCCTACGATATAACTACAAATCACTTCAAACCTCCTACAACCACTCTACAGCATTCACCTCTTCAGCCTCATGTACAATTTGAACAGCCAAATGCCACGGCCGTTCTGGCCCTAGCATGGTCTCCTCACCATACAGAGCTCATTGCATCCTCTCACACTGGCGACTTTGGCTGCGTCAAAGTATGGAATATATATGGCAGTAAAAACACTCCAGAGTATGAACTGGGAGCCCAAAGCGCGGTCCTGGCCCTCGATTTTGGAAAGGCCGACCCAATGATTCTCATGGGCACTTGCTACAATGGCCAGATCGTCGTATGGGATTTACGAGTCGCCGGCGCACGAACAAAGATGTCTGAAGGATTAGGAGGTGGAATCGCTCCTATATTGGAGTCGCCAATCAATGGCCAGGGACACACTCATCCAATATACTCTCTCCAGCAGCCGACTTCACATACGCTAATAACAGCTAGCACTGATGGTACAATGTGCACCTGGACTCCCGACCTCCTACTCCAACCCCAAGATCGTCTATATTTGAGTGAGCCTACCACCAGCATAGTGCCACTTCCAGGGACCATGAAGTTTTTGGCTGGAACAGAGTCTGGATCGATCTATATTGGCGAGAGATATGGACATGCCGGCACTCAGCCCGGGCTGGTCAAAGCAATTGCGTCGCACGCTGCTCACATTACCAAGCTGGACGTCGACGGAGGTTTGCTGGTAAGCTCGGGGATGGATTGGGAGATCAGGGTAGGTGGAGTGGAAGGAGGAGTGCTTGGTAGATGGACAAGGGAAGCTGAGGTATACGATGTGGCATGGAAGCCAGAGGCTGCGGGCGTGTTTGTGGATGTAGAAGGTCGAGGGTGGGTGGAAGTATGGGATCTCAGTCAGGATCGAGAGAGTCCAGTAGCGCGTTGGCAGGCTCAATCGCCGTTGAATCGCGCGGTTTGGGGTCATGGTACTGAGAGTAATAAGCTTATAGTGGGAGGACTGGACGGGGTCATAACAGTACTGAACGTCGAGCTGGAGGAACGAGACTGGGCATCGGTCGAGAAAAGCCTACTAGCATCGTTAGAAGAAGAGTAATATAGTTTTGTAATAATTTCACTGATACATTAAGGAAAAGCAGTTATAGGACACTGGCACATACCAGCAAGAATCGCAATGATAATGGAAATAATAAAATAGTAATAATAAAAAAAAATAAAATAATGAAATATATAAAACCCCACAGATTTTAAGCAGCAAGAACATCGTCCCAGGTAGAGCTGAAAAGCGAATCTTTAGCAGAAACTTCAATGTTACCAAAGGCCTCAGGCTGGTTCAGCTTAACAGCATCTTTAGTAGCCAATACTAGCATTTCAAAGAACATCTTGACTTTAGCAGATTTCTGAGGAGTTTCACCTATCAGGTTTTGGAAAATGGCAGTATCTTCTTTCTGGTGCAGAGTCTCTCTGAGCATGGCAGCAGCCTTGATAGTTTGACGAGAAATTCCAGCACCAGCAGCATTTTGACTGTCCTCAGGATCTTCTTGACCACCTTCCTCATCTTGAACGAGGGAAATCTGAGGAAGGTCCAAACCAGCATCGAATTCTTCTTCATCGGCAACAGGGTCGGCTTGTGTGTCTTCTTCAAGAAGAGCATTAGATGCGTCGACCTCCATACTATCGTCGAATCTCTGGTTGGCTTCTACAGCAGGAGACGATAGTCTCGGGGTTTTACTTCTGTCACCACCAATATCAAAAAGGCCTCTCTTTCTCTTCATCATTTCACTGACAAACTCAGGATCAACGAGTCTGGACAAGTCTCTGTGCATTCTTAAAGGGTTGAAGGCGACATTTTTGCTTTCGAGCGCCAAAGTCAAGGCCATAGCATTGGGGTCAGAAGGCAGTAAGCTGCGGTCTTTGATGATATGTTTTCTGTTTTCCTTGATCTGGCTGTTGGTAGTTCTAATTTCGGTGATTTCGTCGAGCTGGGCTCTTCTTTTGCTGACGACTCTGGCTTTCCGGGGCTGCTTTTCATGTCTGTCAGCAGCTTCTTGCTGGTCAATGATGGACTGGTCAATGTTTTCATTGTTTTGATCAAACTCGTTTGCTACGGATACAGTTTCGCCCAAGATATCGGCGTCGTGAGTGGGCGTAGCTGGGGAGTGGACATCTTCGATTCGGGGCGAGCTGGGGATGTCCAAGTCCAAGGTGAGCTCGTCGTCAAGAGTTCGTTCAGCGTCTACAGGAGGAGCCTCGAGGCCGATTTCGATACCAGACTGGCCTTCGTCTTGCAAGGGGCGGTCTTCAGCTTCCATTTCAAAGTCGAGGCCCAAGTCCAAGTTGTCTTCCATATCGTCGAGGTCGTTAGTGCGGCCGCGTCCAATGTCGACGGACTCGTCGAGGTCGGGCAGCGTGATGTCCTGGACAGACGACACGTTTTGCGAGGAAAAGGTTCGTCCTGAAGAACCTGGCGCATTTTTACCTAGCAGAGGGAAGCCTGGACCTAAATCCAAGTTTGGTTCAGGGAGCAGGAGCAGGTCGAGCTCTGTGACTTTGTTCTGGAGGGTGAGTCCTTGAGGACGCGCAATGACTGTGGTTGTCGTAGTAGTGGTGGTGTCAATGTTTCCCTGTCTAAAGGCCATTTTGAGCTTCAACAGGGCTTCGTTGCAGTCCTCCATCAGGTATCCGGCCTTCCTGCTATAGATTCTGACGACTCCCAGGAGCAGCTGGCCAGATAGACGCAGCGCTAGGGGGGCCGCGTTGGTATCAACAATAGCTGAAACGGAGTCCGAGATGTCTGTTTTTAAGAATTGAGAACGCGACAGTTTTCTTTCCATGTTCGCTGCTAGCCAGACGTAGGCGAGAGGGCCATCCTTCCTCAATAGTTGTTCTGAATAAAACATGTTTGGTACTATTGATCAATGTCCTTTAGAGAAAACAAGGAGAAAAAAAGAGTATTAAAATGTCCAGTTGGAACGTAGAAATTGTGTTTGTTCCGCTATTCTCTTAACAAGTAACAAGAGAGTAGATGGTATTAAGCAAATAAAGACGCGTTTTTTTGTTTTGGTCTTGGGAAATGCGAAGGTGCAACTGTTTAAGCATGGCTGATACCAGGTTAGGGTTGTGTAAATGGACTGTCTGTTTTACGTTTAGGTAGGCACGTGATTGTAGTCGGTGTTCGGTGGTCGGTGATCGGTGGTCGGTGATCGGTGAATGGCGGTGAATGGCGGTGATTGACGGTGATTGAGATTGACAATGTTGAATCCTAACCAAGATCAAGTATAAACAGTAAATCAGCAATTCTATGTAACACTAAATAAACAGCCAAAAAAAAGTCATGAAACATTAATAAATTAAGAAAATCACCTTGCAAAGAGTGTATGCTAGATATCACGGATACCACTCACTCAAACAGCCAAACCATGGCCACCTAATGACCATCTATAAAGTCCAAGCACCTCAGTTCTTTTCCGGCGTTCTTCTCCAGGAGTCCCACTTCGACGGTCAGCATCCCGCTCCCAGTTCATACAACTTCTCATGACTTTTCTGAAATTTCGTTGGTACTCGGTATTTAAAGTTACCACGCATACCTCATGAGCATGAACAAGTGTCTCGCAAGCGACATAAACCTCTCGCCAAAGTGCCGCATCGGTTTCGCGATCAGTATCAATGGCACGAAGTAGAACAAACGAGGAGTGAAGAAGATAGATTCCATAAAAGAACGGCATTTGCATGAGATCCGCATCTAACGAAAGGATCCGGCGAGAGTGTTTGGCAGCGGTGATTGCGTGTGAAACAGCTTCACGAAAGTCACCAGAGGACACATGGTACTGGGTATCAAGCTGGTCAATGGGGTCCCAGGGCGCCAGAAGAAGTATGTACAGGACATGGAGAATCTGCGCAGCGTAGGACCGCCATACAGCATGGCTGGGGAACGACTGTAGCGACTGTGAGTATTGGTCGAGATACGTTCGAATGAAAGATAAATCAAGATGTGTAGTGGTCAGAGTAGGGTTTTGGCGAAGATGATGGAGTTGAACGAGAACTCCAAGAATGGTCATTAAGGGTAGAAAGTATCCAAAGAGCCCTGAGTCAGTAACAAGATGGCACAAGCCTTTTTGACGATGCAAGTCGAGCTCAGCTGGAAGCAAAGGTTGGTCGGACTCCCATATTGATTCAGCTAGTGGCCGATATAGCTGCGTGCACTCAGAATCAAGAATAGACAGTGGCCTATTGTAGCATAATCCTAAATGGCGGTCCACTATATAAAGCAGCCACCAAGTTCGTCGCTGCTCCTCTCGGTACTCGGCGGACTTGCTGGAGTCTTCGAGATTCAATTTCAGCTCCTTGGCCAGATTCCAAGCAGAGTTCCAAAATCTTAGAGAGTAGCCCTTGAACTCCGACGCAGAAACAATCGTTCCCAGCTGGATGTAAGTCATGACATCGTCGAGGCCCACGCGAGGAGTTGCAGAGTGCACAGTCTCGAGATGAGAAAGAGTCAGGTTAGTAAGGTGGTCAATCATGTCCTTGCGAGCTGTCGGCGACCTCGTCAACACAGGATTGTCTGAATGGTGAGCAGCTACTAGCAGGAACGAGAAAAGCAGAGCGGAGCTGGTCTGGCGAAAAGACTTGCCCAAGATTGAGTGTTTTCGAACTAGAGGAGCGAGGACATGGGTGGAGTGGTCAAAGTATGTTTCCAGTAAGTCAGTAGCTAGTTCTATGGGGAATCCAGTGGACTGTATAGACGTTAAAATAGGGTATTTGAGACTATCTTGTTCAATCAGAGGCGGATGGATAGGGAGCTGATGCTGCTGGGGAGGAGTAGGAGTCGGGAATAGCCAAGACTGGTCCAGAATGAACTGAGTATGGTCTGGAGTAGAAGTGCTACTTGAGTTGGAGGTTAGTTGTTCCCTTTTCTTGTATGTTTGACTGGCCTTTCCTCGCTTTAGGGGCACTCGTTTGTATTCGCATTCCAGTTTAACTTCTACACAATGGGCGCAGGGATGCAGCCCGTCGCATTTTGTTCTGAGCTGATTGCATTGATCACAGGCCCTCGTAGTTCTTTTACGTTTCTCCTTCGTCTGCATCAAGGCCTATATTTGTGAGAGCGCAAATAAAGAAGGAAGAATCGATAGTTGCCAGCTTGACGGGAATATGTGAACCAAATATCAAGGAAAAGAGATGGTAAAAGCCCTGCTTTTTTTTTAATATTTATTTTCCAGGTATAGTCTGAATTTCAAAAAAAACCTAAAGAAAGGAAAAAGTTCTTCCTACCTGTGTATAGTGGTTGTAAAGTTTTTCCTTTAGGTGTAGAATC
The DNA here is from genome assembly GCA_030566045.1 of Geotrichum geniculatum. NCBI lineage: Eukaryota > Fungi > Ascomycota > Dipodascomycetes > Dipodascales > Dipodascaceae > Geotrichum > Geotrichum geniculatum. The sequence goes on along the minus strand of JAJMHM010000010.1, from coordinate 70,436 downwards.
GTTATAAGGAGAATATTCCCCTCTTAGTGCAGAAGACGAGATAGACGGAGTATCGTTATAAAAACTGATAATCGGTTTTCGTGGACTGGTGGGCTAGAGTTTTGCATGAATTCGGACGATCAGCTCTGGCGGTGAGGTACGAGAAGGAGCGAGAGGTCAGTAGGGCGGAGCTGATGAAACTGTTGAAAGATAAAGGTCTTAGAACTAATCAATAATGAAGCATCTGGAGGATATTTGGTACTTGTTGTGGATGATACAAGCTTTATTTCTGTTGGTCAGATACCAGCAGGATAATCCGGGACCTGGGCAGGTGCGGCGACAACATGAGGGTTTAGCGGGCACCAGGAGCGAGCGGCTATCAGGAGTAAGCTGCAAGGGGGTTTAGTAGAATGAGCTGCAAGAGTTGAACAGAGCGAGCTGCAATAGTTGAACAGAAAGAACTGCAAGAGATTGAGAATCAAGTTGGTAGCGGTGAGAGAGGTCCAGGAAGTCGGATCTGTGTGTCTTGAATGGCCAGGGGCGAGTCTTAAGCTATCACTGAAGATACTGCGCGAGATAGTAATCCACCTGACAGTTGTAAAACAGTAGCTTTACAAGTGTTTGGGATGGTTCACATGTAAGTAGAACACGATCAGATTCCACGGGTCGCACATGCCAGGTTTCGGACGTCCAAAGAGTTTCCAAAGGATTGACAAAACGCTGATATTTGACCCCGCCTCAATAAAACTTTAACACTAAACTTCAGGTTTGAAGACCAGTTAGTTGGACCAGTTTAAAGACTGGTTTATAGTATTAAGCCTGGTTTTTGCTAGTAGACCAGATTTCAGTTTTAAGACTCTTCAGCCGTGCCTTTTCTTTAGACTTTTCAAGTCTTTAGCTTCAGCCTGTTGTCGGTCCGTCTTCAGTCAATTCCAGGTAATTCAGTTTTTAGTTGTCAGTTTCTTTAGTTTTCAGTTTCTTTAGTTTTCAGTTTCTTCAATTTTCAGCTCTCAGTTCTCAGTTCACCAGTTCTCAGTTCTCAGTTCTCAGTTCTCAGTTCTCAACTCTCAGTTCACCAATCAACCAATCTAGCCCTGGAAAACCATTTCATGGGCAAGGTTCGATCGAGAGGATCGTTCACTCCTCCTTCAACAGCTCTCAAGTCTCACCGAGCGAATCCAATCGGCAATTAAGGTTTAAACAGTAAACCAAAAAGAGTTTTCACGGTGAGTTGTATGGGACTTGATCTGAAGGAGCATGTAACAATCTCGATAGTCCTCAAGCACAAGTATTTGCTGTACTCAGAAGATCTCCAATCCTCTACTCAAGTTTCAATCTTCTACTCAAGTTTCAAGCTTCAAGCTTCAATCTTCAAGCTTCAAGCTTCAAATTTCTACTCAAGCTTCAAGCATCACTCATCCTCCAGTCCCCAAACTTCACTCAACCCCCCCAATCCCAAAAACTTCACTCATCCTCCTAAGCTACAAAGCCATTCGAAATCCAATCCTTATGCTCACTGCAAAACAAAAAATATTAAGAAGTAAGAAATTAAATCGCTGAAATTCTTCAAATCGCTATTTCAATTGTATATACCCTGTGTGAACCCGCTACCCTAAACCTCACTATTTTTACACACAAACACCAAATCTGGAAATGACCATATCGAGTAGCTCTGCAACAGACTTAGTGATGGCTAGCACAAACCTGATAGCAGACAATCTCATCCCGCTCTCAGCCCATACAAATCCTTGCCTCTCACAAGCCAAAGCCTTACATCAGACGAGCACAGTTGCGGTGTTTCAGCGCAAAGAGTTGTGACTGCTACTCAAACATTGCAAATGTAATGACTTCGGACAAGTGCTGTAATTGTGAAATATTTCATAGAACGTGAAGTGCTTGAAAAATTATTCCAGAGTATATAAAGAAGGTGGAATGTCCTTTGAATTCGATTTAAACGTCTTCTTCTTCCAACCAGTTTTGATCATTTCTATAGCTCTCACAGCATACAGTTAATTGAATTCACCACTATTTTGACTAGAATACAGCGCAAAGATGTCCCTCAGACAATGGATTCAGAATTTCCCCATAGCTCACTATTTTTCGTCGTTCACGATGGAGATAGCCACTGCTGTGCTCAAGACAGGGCCCGTTCCCAAGCATGTCGGGTTCATTATGGACGGCAATCGTCGTTTTGCAAAGCAGAACGAGCTTGAACTGGGAGAAGGACATGTAGCTGGATTTGAGAGTTTGGGTAACGTAAGTGACTTTGCGGGAGAGCAGCGTGTAATGCTGCATGGCGTAGAAACACTGGCATTAACTTTTTCATTTTGACAGATTCTCCAGGTGTGTTACAAAGCCGGAGTGCATACTTGCACTGTGTATGCGTTTTCTATTGAAAATTTCAACCGACCTCAGCACGAGATTGATTCTCTGTTCAACATTATCCGAACCAAGCTGGTCGTGTTTACTGAAGAGCACAGCATTCCCGAGGAGTTTAATGTAAAGGTTAAGTTTTTGGGAGACCGATCATTGATTCCCGACGACATTATGGAGATTGTTTTGCGTGTTGAGAAGCTGACCTGCAACAATTCTCGAGGAGTCCTGAACATTTGTTTCCCCTACACTTCGCGGGACGACATTACACAGGCCATGGCGAAGGTAGCCAAGGGCGTCAAGGACAAGGAGATTCAAGTTGGCGATATTGACGTCAAGCTTTTGGAGGAAGAAATGTATTTGGCTGACAGTCCCAAGCTGGGTTTGATGATTAGGACCTCTGGGGCCACTCGATTTTCTGACTTTTTGATTTGGCAATGCTGCGACGACTGCCAGGTTGATTTCATTGATACTCTGTGGCCCGCGTTGTCCAAGTGGGAGATGGCCCGTTTGCTACTCAAATGGGGATACAATGAGACTCGCAAGTTGAAGAGTCACGAGATCAGACAGAGCAAGCGCCACTTGTTTGAGATGAAGCCCAATGCTCTTCCGGCGGCGACTGCCAGAAAGCCACCTGTTGTGTCGTGTCATGAAGTTGGTAAGTCTGTTGAAGCAGCGATTGATAATGAAAACTTGGCGGCTGTTGCTGCCACTCTTCTTCCAGCGGTTAGAGTTTGAGGAGCCGGGACCGGGACCGGAGCGCGAACATGAAGTGTCTGAAGTATAGGAGATATAGGAGATAAGAAATAATTAAGGCAAGAATAGGAGCTACCAGAGAACAAGAGTAGAGTGTAGGGACGCGAACGAAGCGTAGAGAGCAGCAGATTTGGCGGGGACGGTCAGTGGGGACGAGAGACGACATATGGCGTATATCGGGCAAAAAAAGAAACGTTTTGACAGCGGCGGGATTGCGTGCTAAGGACAGACGGGCAGCGAAGACCGAGTCAGGGGAGAGGTGGGACGAGGTAAGGGAACAGAAGAAGAGTACAAAGAGTACACAGGCGGCCAAGAATGGGGTCGAGAAGAATGAGAAAGGTGGGATGTTGATACAAAGAAGAGCAGGGAAGCTGGAGGTTGGAAGATGGTGGCAAGAATGGCGATTCGGTGAAGGTACTGAATGAAGCTAAGAAATAATATTGACAGGTTTCAGCTAGCTCGGTTCGAAGAATGTACCGTTTAAGACCGGGAGGCGGATAGAATCATCTGTCAGTGATATGTACGATCAGCGTATTGTCTGAGATTTAGGGGTACTGGGGCAGTGGGGAGTGAAAGTTGGCTGGGTAACTGGCTGAGTCGCCCGACTGAATGGCTGACTACCCGACTGACTACCCGGCTGACTAACTAACTGACTAACGGAGTACCGGAGTACCCGACAGACAGACTGGCAGCCCGAAATTTTTTCTACTGGCTGAGGGACTTTGTTGCTAGCTGCTTGCGCCAAATCGCCATGACTCTGATACAGTCTACCTCGTCTACCTCGTCTACCTCAAGTTCGGTATTTCTCATTCGGTTCGATCTAAAATTTTAAGTTTGGAGAAATGACGACAACAACAATTACATCATAGTCTTTCCTTGTAGAGGAAGGAGTTACAAGATTCTTTATAATAGCAATCAGAGGCAAATCGTTCGCAGCAGCGTCAGGATTCCGGGGAATCTGGCCTGTGCCAGCGTATTGGAGGTGGTCTGTACTTTTGTTTTTGGGGGTGATTAGAGGTTGGAGTGACGTTTAGCTCGGAGGACTGGTTCTTCGGTTGTTTCGGTTGTTTTTCTTTGGGCGTTTGTCTCAGTTGGATTTTCCATTCGGTCCAACTGTTCTAGCCCGGCTTGTCGGTATTCGGTCGTTGGCCGTCTTACTGATATCTGACTGTTTCGTTGAGTCGAGACTGTTGTGCCGAGTCTCAGATTTCGAGCCGAGACTTGAAAGTCGAGCCGAGTCCTCCACGGACCCTTCGACGGACTTTCCTGTTCTGTTCTGCCCAGCCGACTGTCAGACCCAGTGCCTCTTCACTGCCTGTTCCTCTTTCTACGCCGCCAGGATCGGATCTGGTAGGATATCGAGATATGCAAATTACCACTACTCAGGACCTCAGGCGGTACAGGCTTCCAAGAAGCCTTGAATCTTGATCTTGAAGGCTATTTGTGATCTTCAAACATGGCAAGGTGGTTGTATATGAACAAATCTGATTACTTCTTACACAATATAAAATTCAGATATATTCATGATATATATATATATATATATATATTTATATAAAGGAGGAATACCAGAATATTTGTAGTTGAAAAATATTCTTTTTTCTTCTTTTTTTTTCTTGTTCTCTTGATATCTTGTTAATGTTCTTATATTCGTCAAATCTTCGCTTTTTCTGTAGCCGATTCACTTGTAGATGACTTGAAAAATTTATGCCTTTAAGCCATTATAATCGATACGATCAGATTTAAGACGATTTAGATCTTGGTATTTGACTTTTTTTTTATTTTTATTTTTTTTTCAGATAGTTTTCAGTTAGTATTCAGTTAGTATTCAGACCTCAGTTGTCAGTTGTCAGTTGTCAGTCCTTAATCCTCAGTTGTCAGTCCTTATTCCTCAGTTGTCAGTCAATCCTCATCCTCAGTCAATCCTCAGTCAATCCTCAATCCTCATCCTCACCCGATCATGTCCTATAATCAATCCTCAAGATCCCTCTCTGTCCAACCTTCCGATAACACTTCCGCTTCTTCTACTCCCCAACTATCTCAACCCATCCAACAGCTCCATCTCCACCAACAGCAACAGCAACAACATCACCATCTCCCTCACCATCAACAACACATTCCCATCCAGGACCAACAACAAATGCTCCAAAACGCTCAGCACGCTGCTGCTGCCGCCGCCGCCTATAACCCCTACTATCTTCCTCAGTCCCAGCACAACCAGCATCCCTCTCTAATACCTCAGCAGCAGACCCAGCAGCCAGCCCAGTCCCACAGCCAAATGCTCTCCTCCAACGTCTACTCCCACTCCTCCCTCCCGGCAATCCCCTTCTATAACTCCCAGTCGATCTTAACAGACAAACCTGTCCGCAAACCTCGTCCCGTAGGCTGGACCAAAGCCGAAGAAGATCAGCTCAGAACCCTCGTGAAGCTCGGTCACAAATGGCCCTACATCATCAGCCAGTTCCCCAACAGGTCCCCCGGTGCCATCAAAAAACACTTCTACGCCGACATGAAGCACACAATCTGGCAAGAGGCCGAAGACAACTGTCTCCAGCAAACCGTCAAGGAAGACGAAGACGCCAGGTGGAAAAGAATCGGCGAGAAACTGGGCCGTCCTGCTAAGGCCTGCGAACGAAGAATGCGCGAGCTTCTGGCCCAGAGAGGCGAAAAACTAGCCAGCAGCGTAAGCGCAAGAGGCCCAGGTACCGGAACTTTAAGTAACGATGATGATCCTGACGACCAACATTCTTTACCTCCAAACCAGCCCTCCCTGTCCTCCCTTTCTAATGGCCAATCCATCAAGCTAGAAGATCAATCCGGTCCTTTTTTCTCTGGTGACTCGACCAATGCTGCCGGTCCTGGTGCCGGTCCTGGTTCCAGTGCTGGTGCTGGTTCCGTTGCTGGTTCCGTTGCTGGTTCCGTTGCTGGTGCTGGTTCTGTTCCTGGTTCCGTTCCTAGTGCTGGCTCCGTTACCATTGCTGCCTCTTCTTCATCAACTCCAGCTCCTAATTCTTCATCTCTCGCTCCTACTACTACCGCTAATTCCTCTACAACACCCTCTTCTGCAACCGCTGCTTCAATCATGACAACTCCAGCTCCAGGCTCAACTCCAGCCCAACCTCCCGCTGACTATCTGAGATCTGCCTCTACTACAAACATTAATGAAATCTCCTCTACTCAACAGTCTTTCCTTCAGTCTCAGTCTTCTTATAACTCCTTAGTCGACCATCAGAATCAAAATCAATCGCAAAACTCACCTCTTCAACAGCAGCATTTTCAACCTCTCCAGAACCAACCTCAGAACCAACCTCAGAACCAACCTCAAAACCAACCTCAAAACCAACAATCTCAGCCCATTCTACAAAACGACTTTGAACCAAACTTGCCAGACCAAGATTAATCTTACCCTCATCATGATTTATAAATATTTGTATATATATAAAGAATGAACATTCATCCTGGACTCTTGTACCGTACTTGCCCAATATATTCAGTATTTATTTTTTTTCTAAATGTCACATGACCAAAAGGTTAGGGTGTAAAATTTTCAAAATCGTCCAGACTCTAATTTTTTTTTTTTCGGCCACACTCTTCTTTCTCCCTTCAATATAGCAGCGAATAGCTCGATAATACAGAAACTACACACGATTATGAGCCAAGTTCAGAATTATATGGTTGTCGATGGGGGCTTGAAATGGTTTATTGAAGACATTTCTTTGTACATTGACAAACTCGCCGGATTTGAGGGTCAAGCTGAGGCTGGATCTTTATTGCAATTTGTCAATGAAAATGCGTCGGATGAGAACGAAGACGACATTAGCGATTCAGTATTCAACGAATTGGCCAAGCGCAGTCAGATTATTGGAGAAAAGGGACAAGAGAAGGATTTGGAGGCTCAATACAATCTCGTCATTCACATCTTAAGCTCTATCAGCTCCGTCGAGAAAAAGTTGGAGAACTTTGACATTTTGATTGATGGTCTCGTCCAAAGCCCAAAGTCGCATGCTGTTCTCGTCATTCTCGCCAATCTGTTCAACGTGCTGGGAAATGCCAAAGAAAGTGAAAAGTTGAAGAAGAAGGTCTTTTTCAACTTGTTGGACTTTGCCAAAAAGACTGGCAACGCTGGACTGATTGCACAACAAATCGGCGTCATCAAAGCATGGACCTTGACTCAAGATGAAAAGAATAGAGTTTACCTTGAGATCAGCGAAGCTTTATCCACCAGCGGAGACGGTGGTTTCAAGTACTTGTTGGAGGCTGTTGAGAACTCTGAGGAATACAGTTCTGTGTTGGTAGAGAGACTTGTCAAAGTTGCGTTGGAGTCTGAACAGGTCTTTGATTTTGATTCGGTTCTGTCTCTTTCTCATGTTCAAAACTTGAAATCAACAAACCCTTCGCTGTTTGCACAATTAGAAGCTGTTTCTCTAGGCAACTTTGACGCTTCTGGTTTGCCTGATTCTCTTGTTCGCAAGGCTCGAATTCTGGCCATTTCCAAAACTGCCTCCGCCGCATCTTCCTCTGCTTCTGGATCTCATATCATTTCATATTCTCAATTTGCTAATGCCATCAACGTTCCTATTACAGAAATCGAGGTTTGGTTAATAGATGCCATTCGTGCTGGGCTTATTGAAGGAAGATTATCTCAAGTCGATCAACATTTCAGTATTCATAGATCTACTCCTGTTGGCCAGTTTGGTCTGAATGAGTGGAAGATTATTGATTCCAAGTTAACTGGTTGGAAATCTGGTTTGAAAGATATCTTACATGTTTTGAAAAATGCTAGAGAAAACGCAGACAAGTCTCTTGCTGCTGCTGCTTCTGCTTAATTTTGAATTATAAAGCATATAAGAATACAATTGTTTACTGAATAGAGTGGAAATAAGGATTGGGAGGATTGGGAGGATTGGAAGTATTAAGAATTGGAGGACTAAGAATTGGAGAAGGACTAAGAATTGGAGAATTGGAGGACTAAGAATTGGAAGGATTAAGAATTAAAGTAGAATCAAGAATTAAAGTAGAATCAAGAATTAAATCAACATTTGTACCAACAATTCAAAATCAGCATTAAATCAAATCAAGAACAAAATAAACAATAATATATTAACAGACTTCTTTTTTTTTACCATTCATAATCAATTACATATATTAATGAATACCTTAAGCAGAGAAGTTGGCAATCTTCTCAGCAACACGAGCCTTACGTTCAGCATTGGTGAGCTTGGGAGTACGTTGGTTCTTCTTGATTTGCTTGTACTCCTCCTTGGTCTTCTTTTGAGTGGGCTTGTGAACGGGATCTTCTCTAATCTTAGCATGAGCAGCATCGTAAATGTCCTCAAGTCCATCAGGCTCAACACCATCTTCAATATAAGACTTGAAAAGTTCACGGTAACGCTCCTCATCATCGTCCATAAGCTCCTCCATGTATTCAGCGACGTGTCCAGCAACAATGTACTTTCTGAGGGTATCAGCATCAAGCTCATCGGCTTCATAGTCATAACCAGGGAAACGCTTAGCAGAGTGAGGAACATAAAGACCACCATCAGAAGCACCCTTCAAAACACCAAAGATACGAGCACCAGTGGTAGTACGTTGAAGACCAACATCGAGATTGACCTTGAAAGGTCTAGGAGAACCCTCGACAGCCTCAACAAGGGAAAACTCACCAGAGGCCTCATCATCACCAGTGTAGACGTCTTCAAGACCAAGCTTGTGGAGAGCACGTCTAGCAATCAAAAGACCAGTAGCGTAAGCAGCAGCCCAGTTAGTCAAACCGTGCTTAATACCGTACTTGGGAAGCTCGTGAGAGTAGGCAGCGGTGAAAACAACATCGCCAACAATTTGAGAAGAAACGATTTGAGCGGTGATGTCCTTGTTGGAGAATCTGACCACGAGTCTGTACTTGGGGGAGTTGTACTTGGCCTTGTGTTGAGTGACCAATCTCTTTCTGGCGTAGTAGTCGGTCTTACCCTCACGACGACGACGGAAAGGAGTTTGGTAACGGGAGTGGTAAGCAGGAGTCTTGAGGATGGTGAGGAAGGTCATTGTTGACTGTTTGTTTACACAAGATGCGATTGACAAGGTGTAAAGGGTGGAAGAAGGTCCCAAAAGAAGTTTTCCAAAATAAAAATTTTACAAAAATTTCGCTAGGCTACAGCGTTGTTGTATAAGCCCTAGCCCTGGGCCAATTGACGGGGTTTGGATAAAATTTGGGTGACGGTTGAGTTCCCAAAGCGGTGTAGTGTGACTGCGATTTCCAGGAGGAGATGAAAGAGGGTTTGGGTTTGAGACCTAATTGTAGGGTAGGGGTGAGATGTGAAAAACCCTAATTTGTATTTAAGTTTTTTTGGTGGGTTTTAATTTCTTTCTTTTTAATATTTTTTAGACTGCGAGAGGTTAAAATTGTGAGTACATACATCTTTTTGATGCGGTTTGAGGATCGCGAGAATAGGAATCATTAATGATGAAACACTTTGGTCCGTGTTTATGAGAAGGAAGTAAGACCCCTTTAAATGAATACAAAACCATTTAATTTTTTCACTTTTAAACTGATTTGATTTCTATGGTGTTTTTAATAGTATTGTTGGAGTAGTTATTAACTGGTATTAGGTATTATGTATATGTATTTAATATAAAGTTAAAGGAGTGATTTTAGAGGTATTATTATTGTAGTGGTATTTTTCTGTTCTATTATTATTTTTTTGTTCTGTTCTGGAGGTATGTTTTACCGTTTTACGTTCTACTGTTCTAGGTTTTACTGGTAACTGTTCTAGGGTTTACTGGTTTCTGTTCTAGAGTTTATTAGTAACTGTTTTAGGTTTTACTGACTTCTGCTCTACGTTTTACTATCTTCTACCCTACAAGTTTTGCTCTATTCAAATCAACCCTAACCCATTTACCCTACCGAACCTCTAATTCATCCACTCAGTTCCTTTTCCTCTCCACATACCAATTAAACACGTAAACTCTATAGTCGGTGATACACTCAACAGATATTCACCATGTCAGACATTGAATCCCCCTGGGACGACAAAACCTCCAACGCGACGTCAACCAGCGCATCTAATACCGTCCGCTCAAGGTACCGAAAGTCCATTCCCGTCACGCAATCCGTTGAAGGCGACCCGCTAGGCCCGCTAGGGGGCGACGACGACAACGACGACGACCTGGAAGACGACGACCAAACGGCCACCAGCAGCCACGTCTCGACCATTGGACAGAAAATCGAAAACTTTAGAGACAACAAGGAGCGTCTGGCACTGTTTGGCGAGTCCAAGTCGTCGCTGCGAGCCGTCGAAGAACAGGTCGAAGCCCTCTCCATTGCTGGCACAGCTCAGGTCGCCAGCTCCTCCCAGCTCGAACAGGACCACGCTGCTGCCAAACCCACCGCCATTGAAGAGTTTGAAATCTCCGTAGGAGACCCAATCAAGATCAGCGACCTGACGTCTGCCCACACTGTCTACACCGTCATAACAAAGACCAACTCGCCAAACTTTCTCAAGTCTGAAACCTCCGTGACAAGAAGATACAGAGACTTCAGATGGGTCTTCCACGCTCTCGAAGACAACAACCCAGGCATCATCATCCCGCCGCCACCTGAAAAACAGGCCGTTGGTAGATTCGACGACGACTTTGTCGAAGCGCGAAGGTCTGCTCTCGAAAACATGCTCAAGAAAATCGCCAAACACCCCGTGCTCCAAAACGACCCGGACTTTAAGATCTTCCTCGAGTCTGAGACCTTCTCGACCGACATCAAACAACACAACATCCAGCATCAGTCCGAGCCCAAGAGCGGCTTCATGAGCTCGCTGGGCTTCGGCTTCACCGGCAAGTTTGTCGAAACCGACGAATGGTTCCTGGACAAAAAGTCATACATTGATAACCTCGAGACCCAGTTCAAGTACTTCTCCAAGGCCCTCGAGGTCGTCATCTCCCAGCGCAAAGAGCTCAGCGACGCAACCTCCGAGTTCAGCACCGTCCTCTCCAGCCTGTCGCTCGTCGAGCTGTCAAAGTCCTTCTCAGAGCTCATCGGCACCTTTTCAGAAACCCAAGACAAAATCCACAGCCTCTACTTCCGCCAGTGCTTGCAGGACATCCTCACGCTGTCTACCACCATTGAGGAATATCTGCGACTCATCCACTCGCTCAGAACAACCTTCTCCCAGCGCCAGAAAGCATACTTCACCTTGCAGTCCCAGGAGCAGGAGCTGGCCAAGAAGCAGTCCAACCTCAACAAGCTCAACAAGCAGGGCAAAACGCTTCAGGACAAGATCGCCGGCCTGTCAAAAGAAGTCAAGGACCAGGAGGCCAAGGTCCTAAATGCCCGCGTCGCCTTTGACGAGATTGGTAAAACCATCCAGCACGAGTTTGCCCGCTTTGAAAAGGAGAAAACAGAAGACTTTCGCAACTCCGTCGAGCTTTTCCTCGAAAACGCCATCGAGGCCCAGAAGGAAGCCATTGAGATCTGGGAAACCTTTTATAAGTACAATGTCGCCCAGGTCTCCGCTGATTCTGGATCACGTGATGATGGGGCTACTAGCGAGCAGCAGCAGCAGCAGCAGGAGCATGTGGGGGGAGCAAGGACTTGAGACGTTTTTTTTTTTATTTTTTTTTGTCAGCCCAAAAAAAAAAAAAATAAAAAAAAATACAAAAATAAAAATAAAGTTCTGGGAAAACTTTAAATGAAAATGTTGTTTTTAATAGAATATATCATGAAATTGCACGGAGGAATATTTCTTGTTTTAATTTTATTCTGCTTCTTTTTACTTCCTTCCCACGACGACTTTTGCTAATCTTCAGACACAAACCATGATTATCAGAAGAGTTCCGCTATATGGCGTTATGGCCATTCTGATCTTTGTATCGTTCGTTGTAATCCCATGGCACATGTATCGCATTGACCAGCGGAGCATTCCCCTGGGCTTCTGGTCGTCAGAAGTTACTGAGACGGACCCGTACGAGCCAATAGTCAAAACAGCAGTCGTGGAGGCCGCAATTCCCGCCAACACGGACTACAATGAGGGCCAGAACCATGAAGACGAGCAGCCCATCCAGGTCGTTGACCGGACAGAAGAGAAAAAACGGTTTCTCAAAGAGCTGTTTAGAGCAATTGAAGCAAACAAACCACCCATCAACCGCAAGCTGGACCGATATCCCGATGGTGTCGCTCCCAGTACGCACGACTTTAGCAAGTTCCGTCCGGACCATCCTTATCTAGCATTGAGCGACTTGGTCGTGTCCCGGATCCGCCAGTCTCACGAAAACTTCATGGACGTTCTCAAGCTGGCGGAGTATCCCTCGGGGGTGTTCAAGGGCAACGGTGTTGCTATTGTTGGCGGTGAGAAGTTCATGCCCATTGCGCTGGCGACCGTGCGCATGTTCAGAAGAGTCGACCTCGAGACGCCCATTGAGATCTACGTGCCCGAGCTCGAGGAAGTTTGTGAGTCTGTCCTGCCTGCCCTCAACGCAAAGTGTGTCCAGCTGTTTTCGCTTGACGGCAAAGCCAAGGGCTACCAGTACAAGTCGCTCGCCCTGCTACAGTCGTCGTTTGAAAACGTCATCCTGCTCGACGCCGACAACTTCCCCATCAAAGACCTCTCGCCCATTTTTGAGTCTGCGCCCTTCACCAAAACTGGCTTTGTTCTGTGGCCGGACTACTGGCTACGTACTACGAGTCCTCACTTTTTAAACATCACCGGCCTTTCTTCGTTCAACCAAATGCCCATCCTGTCGACCGAGTCTGGCCAGATTCTCGTGTCCAAGCGCAGGCACTTCAAGTCGCTGCTTCTCGCCACTTACTACAACTTCCACGGCTACTCTGCGTACTATCCGCTGCTGTCGCAGGGCGCGATGGGCGAGGGCGATAAGGAGACCTTTGCTGCTGGTGCCGCCGTGGTTGGTGAGCCGGTGTATCAAATTCGTGCGGGTGTCCATCCTGCCGGCTACCACTTGCCAGACGGGTATCATGGCGTGGGAATGGTGCAAATGGATCCTGTCACGGACTATGAGCAGTTCTTGATACACGGAGGCGATATGCACGAAGTAGAACAGCGTAGACAAGACATGTCGCCAATGTTCTTGCACAACCATATGCACAAGATGGACCCGATGCACGTTGTGCTCGAGGAGTTGAAGCATCGGATGCCAAACAAGGCTGAGCTGGCTGCCCGGCCGCTCCTGGTGAAGAACAGACTGAGGATCTATGGTAAGCTCCAGGACTGGAGAAACGACTTTGCCAGCGGTGCCGGGGACAAGAATGCTGCTGCTGGTGGGTATGGCGATGATATGGAGCTGGGCTTATGGCAAGAGGCCCAATGGATGGTTTGTGAAATGGCCGTGAAAAGGGGTGTCAGGTTTTCAGTTTGGAAGAAGTATCATCCAAGTCAGTTCGACGATGTCTGTGAGAGGATTAGTCTTCAGGTAGAATGGGTTAAGGAAACTCCAAACCCCACTGCTATCATGGTTTCATCGACCAATTTAGAGGCTGAAGGCAAAGACAGCACTGTCGATATCTTCAAACAGGAAGAAATGATGGACAATATGGAACTTGAGAAGTGATTGCATTATGAAGACTTTTATATGTTTGTCTGTACATAGCACGTTTGTTCTAGTATCGCTGAGCCAGTATGACTATTCGTTATAGATTCCATTTACCTTTACGGACCGGGACATTCTTTTTAATTTATAACGCTGTTTTGCAACAGAGATTCCCTTAAATTAGATTGGTAGAAACGTTTGTGGACATCTAGAAGTTGTCTTCGTTTTCAAGGAACACTCACTTGTGAACTTGGCAGGGTCTGTCAGATAACAAAGGTGAAAAAACGTTTTGGTACCTTGCATATAAGTATAGAACATCCAAATTAGGACTAAGTTCATGGGATAATATTTTGCGACACAAAGTGTCTTGTTGAAACGTCTTATTTACTAATAGTATCACTGTTTTGAATCATTTTTATCTCTAATTTCAGACTAATCTCAGTTTTTCAATTTGTTCGTGGTGAAAAATTACTGGAATTTTAAAGACTAAATTCATAAAAGTTTACCACGTTCTAAAACAACGGCTTCTGGAAACTCAACTTCAAGAGGTCATTTTGTTTCAAGTGTTTTTGTTTTTAATATCGTCTTCCAAAGGATCTTCTATGAGGATCTTCTATGTGAATCCTTATAACTTAAGGCTTTTATGGAGTATTTTTTAATTTTCATTTTAAGTCGTTACAAATGAAATTCAGGTTTATGTAGAATCAATCTTTAATTTAAATCATGGAAACATTCGTAAATTGACACTGTTTTTGAAGTATTAGTAGGATTATTTGGGAAATTCTAGCAAGATTGCAATACCAGTAACATTGAAATACTAGCAAAATTACAGTTACCAAATGCTATCAAGATTAGTTACTTGTGAAATACCATCAAGATTAGTTACCAAATACTATCAAAATTAGATACTTGTGAAATACTTGTAAGATTACAGTTACTTGTAAAGTACTACCAAGATTGCAAATACTACCAAGATTAGCTACGATTGCAATACTAAAGATTAGTTACAATTGCAATTACTATCAAAATAAAAGTACTCGTGAAATACTTGCAAAATTACAAAATATCAACAAAATTACACAAATTCTATATAGCTTTACAAAATTCACTTATTATTTCAATATTCATTAGATAATTCCATTTAAATTATATAACTTCCAACCAAAAACATCCAAATTAAAGGGCGGGATGGCCGAGTGGTTTAAGGCGGCAGACTTAAGATCTGCTATTCGTAAGAATGCGCGGGTTCGAACCCCGTTCCCGTCATCACTTTTTAGTTTTTATCATTTGATATGAAATATCTGATTCAGAATGTTTTAAATTGTTGAATATTTTGATTCCATATAATAGACAGCAGAAACTGCATTTTTGTCAGTCCTATTTGGACTCTGCTCTAAAATCTGGTTTTGACATGGATCATCAAGATTAAGTTTTTCGAGCTAACTGTTTTGATATTTCCATAATTAATCCGTGATTTGACAGCAGGCAAACAATAGAATAACTTCATTAATTATATACAGAATGATTATATTTAATTTGAATGCAACAAACGCGGATAATAAAGAATAAAAAAGCACATGAAAAATTATACAAATGAACAGAAAACACCTAATATACACATGAAAACATGAAAAGGAAACAAATAAAAAAAAACAAGCTATTTACAAATAATAATATGAATGCTAGAACAACATGGAATTGTCTAGTTCATTACCAACTTTTCAATCGATACCAAGTGTTTGCCATAAGAAAACTTCTTTAGCTGAGCCAACAAAGGCTTAATTGCAATGACCAAGCTCTCCCGCTGAGAAGTACCGTTGGTAACTTCCAACAGCTTTTGAATAACATAATTGCCAAACTGATCCTTCATCATGATATTCAACGGTGTTACTGCATTTTGTGGACGAAGAATCTCCTCAATGAGCTCATCTCTTTGCGTAGAAGTGCCATGTATGATACACTTTTCGACCACGTTTGAAGCAAACTTGTGCCTTGAAAAAGCCAGAATAGAGCCCTTAACAATCGACATCACCTTAGCCTTATCCTCCGCTGAGCCATGCTTGATTACATGCTGAACAACATAGTTTCCATACTGATCTTCCACAAGATTATTGATAACCTTGTGTAGCTCTTCAATGAGAGCACGCTTGGGAGATTCTTCGCAGTACTCGAGCATTCTTTGGATTACTCGGCACCCATACGGATGCGTAGCGAGCTGGCAGACCTGATCTTGAAACGCGTCCAAGATGAATCCAATGTGCTCGGCAGGAATGCGTTCAATGGCTTTCTGAACAACATGATTTCCATTTTGATCTTTGACACACTGAAGCACATGCCCATCCAGCTCTTTGATCAGTACAGCCTGCTGATCAGTAAGAATATGTTCAATAGCTTTTTGCACAACCCGACATCCATACATTTGGATTGAAAGTCTCAAGACGTTGCCTTCCATTTGTTTAGCGATTATGGATTTCTGTACCTGGTTTCCAAACTCAAAGAATTTTTGAATGACATAGTTCCCAAATACATCTGTCATGAGCTGGAGTAAGTCTAGCTGTAGCTCCTTGAAGATCATATCTTTTTCTTCGCTTGTAGCAGTTTCTAGGCGTTGTTGAATGAACCTTGATCCAAACTGGTCTCCACTGAATTCCACCACATGATGGTATATGTCTTGAAGCTCATACTTGTTTGATTTCGTGTTACGGAACTCTTCCAAGAGCGGAGATCTGATATGGGACCCGTAGTCGGAGTGGTTACGATTTCTTTTTGAATGCGAAGTATTGAGAGGTGTAGCAGTAGAGTTGGATGCAGTAGAAGCTGAATTTGAACGGATATGGAGAGTTGCAGGTTCAGGTTGGAATGGACTGGAGTTGTATTTGAGTGACCCTGGAGAAGGGAATGAAGGTTGGGACTGGGACTGGGACTGGGACTGGTGTTGGTGAGGGTGTTGTTGAGACTGGGACTGGTGCTGGTACTGGTGAGGATGTTGTTGTTGCACCATTTGATGTCTCAGATTTCTATCTCTGCTAGCTGGGACGGAGGGCGGAGGCACAGCCGAGGCCCCTATGACCGGACTATGGTACTCTTCAGAAGGCCAGTTACCACTGGGAGCACAGTCAGAGAGCCCAGATACAGAGTTGGCGGGAGACGAAAAGACGGACGTATATAAAGGAGACTTTAAGCCCACAGGGCCAACGGGCACCTCTGGAGCTTCGACAGAAGGTGCCTGAGGTGCCTGGGGATTAGATTTGTTTTGCCACATGGTGCCTACATTAATTGAGTTTGAGCGAGCGTAGGACAGTGACGGAGACACAAACGGGCTGAAAGTATAGATGAGTGACATAGAACCATTCCGACTATTTGATGCGCCGACAGCACCGTTATACAGTGGCGTCGAATCCAAGTTGAGTCTTCCCAGCTCGGTGTCTCGTGTAATCTGGCCCAAATTTGAAAATCTGTCTAGAACACCACCACCGGACGCAGCAGCTCCAAAGCCAGTATTGTCAACCATGGACGAGCGTCTGGACGAGAATATCGACGGCCTTTCGGACTCAGCAAACGACGAATGCCTGCTGGAGGTCGGGAAGAACGAGCTGGTGTGCTGGGAACCGGTTTGGCCATTGGACGGCGCCTGGTTGGAAGTCCCGTGGAACGAGTTGTAGTGGTAGCTGGCGTCGGGCGCTGCGGGATCAGTAGAAGAGCTGTGTCGGGTGCTGCTGTTGGCGTGGACGGTGTCAATATTGCTGGCCGTGGTGGTGCCGGTGAGAGGCGAGAAAGAGCTTGAAGGCGACGTACTCAAAGCTTCCCAAGTGAAGCCACTAGAATGAGACGTCATTATGGGAGAAACTCTATGATATGTCTTTCCTAGCAGTTGGTGGAATAGTTAGTGGTGCACTGTGCGGTGTTGGCTGGTGTCTGATAAGTAAGAGGAAACGACCTGTAAAATGAGGAGGAAGAATGGAATACATGTTGGTGTGAGAGAGGTGTGTCTAGGGTTAGGGATATGTTCCTTATTGGGCAGATTTGACAAGGCTGGAGGAGAGAAGGTTTACTACGGGACAGTAGGATGGGAGGTATGGGGAAATTTAGAGTTGGATGAGATGGGGAGGAATTATGGTTTGTAGGGAGGGTTGATTGAAGGTTGATAATGAGAGGTTGAAAAGAGGTTTGGTAGGATAGGTTGAGATGTTTGGTTGGAAGGTTGAGAAGTTGGTAGATTGATAAGTTTGACAGGTTTGATAGGTTGACAGGTTAGGTTGGTAGGTTGATAGGTCAGGTTGGTAGGTTGGTAGGTTGATAGGTCAGGTTGATAGGTCAGGTTGATAGGTTGGGTTGATAAGTTTGACAGATTAGGTTGATAAATTTGACAGATTAGGTTGATAAATTTGACAGGTTTGATGGGTTGACAGGTTAGGTTGATATGTTGGGTTGATATGTTGGATTGACTAGTTGGGTTAACTAGTTGGGTCGGAATTGGTATTATAAACAACTATGAAACAGAGTCATTTGTACAGACGGTATTGTAAGTGCACCGGCTCCAACCATGGCGGGACCTGTAGTGGCAATTAGTATTCTGTTTCAGTCATTTGTAATTTAGGTTCAAATACAGGTTCCTATATCAGGTTCGTTCAAATACAGGTTCTTTTATCAGGTTCTTTCACATCCAGATCCATCTAGATTCATACTCTACCAGCTCATTCATATCCTCCACCTACCTAACTCACTCCAACTCCCAACTCACTCCAACTCACGTGATTAATCAGGGTAACTCTGAATTTTCTAGAATTTTTTCCTCCACGATCCTGAGAGCTTATATTCAGACTCTTTCCTACTCCTCCACTCCTCCAACTGGTGATCGTAGCATAGACATTTGCATAAACCATGTTTAGACAGCTACTCAAATCAACTCGTTTCAACACCCCCATACAACGCCGGCTGTTCCACTCGTCAAATCAGCTTCTTTTCAATAAAGATCCGTACAAGGTGATTGGCGTCCCACAGTCTGCTTCAGCTTCTGAAATCAAAAAGGCATACTACCAACTCGCCAAAAAGTACCATCCCGACGTCAACAAAGAAGAAGGCGCCGACAAGAAGTTTCAAGACATCCAGTCTGCCTACGAGATCCTCTCCGACGAAACCAAAAAGAAAGAGTATGATACATTCGGCACAACTGGCGGTAACACCGGTGGCTTCGGTGGAGGAGGAGCTGACCCCTTTGCTGGCTTTGGCGGCTTTGGCGGCTTTGGCGGTGGACAGGGCGGATTCTCCTCCTTCCACGACATCTTCAGCAGCTTTGCCGGTGCCCAAGGTGGTGGTCAGCGCGGTAGAGGGTCGGCTGGCATTCCTGTGTACCAGGGCGAAGACATTGAAATCAGCACTACCATCACTCTCGAAGAGGTCGCTACCGGCGTGGCCAAAGAAATCAGCTACAGCTCTTTAGACGACTGCGGGACATGCAACGGGTCCGGTGTCAAGCCCGGTCGAAGCAAAACCGTCTGTAAAACCTGCAACGGTACCGGAACTTCGGTTCATGTCATTCAAGGTGGTTTCCAGATGGCCTCTACCTGCCACTCGTGCCAGGGCACTGGCGTAGTCATTCCCAAGTCTGCTGAGTGTGGCACCTGCCATGCCCGTGGCGTGGTGAACAATAGCAAGACCACTACCATTGACATTCCCAGCGGCGTTTCTGAGGGTCTGCGACTGCGAATGGCTGGCGAAGGTGATAGTCCTGCCGTGGTCTCTGACTCTGAGTCTCGCAAGATCAAGGGTGATCTGCTAATTAGAATTAGAGTCAAGCCGCACCCGGTCTTTAAGCGCGAAAAGAACGACCTTCTCTACAACCTGAACATTCCAATGACTACCGCAGCACTTGGTGGAAAAGTCGAGGTTCCTACTCTGTTGAAGGGCAAGATCAGATTGAATATCCCTCAAGCCTCTCAAAGCGGTATGGTGATTACAGTTCCTGAAGCAGGTTTGCCTTATGGACGAGGTAAAAAGGGTGACTTTAAGGTCGCCGTTAATGTGCAAACTTTGAAGCCCACTAGTGCTACGCAGACCGCTCTTCTCGAGGCTCTAGCGGACTCTTTTAACGACAATACTGCCCGACGCATTAGTCCTTCGTGGAAGCCTACAGAGCAGCCGGTTGAAGAGGACACCGCCAGTAAACCTGACGATTCTTCTCCGACAGTAGGAAGATTCTTGAAAAACTTGATCAATCGCATCACTCACGCCCATGAAGAAGATCAAAAGAAGAAATAGACGTCATGAGCTCTTGTAAATATCAATTTAGCTAATTACTAGCTAATAACTAGCTAAAAACTGGCTAAAAACTGGCTAAAAACTAGCTTATATCTAGCTTATATCTAGCTAATACCTTTAGCTATTTGTAAATATTTTACCTCTTGTAAATATCAATACATATTCCAACTCTTTCTACCCCAGATATGCAAAATCTATTTTACTTCCATAGAATGATCTTTAATAATTATCACGTGATATATTTAATAGGAAAGTGTCGGCAGGATTGGGAAGTTGCCGTTGGGTGAATAGTTAAAAAAAGAACTCCGATACGGGGAATCGAACCCCGAACTGCTCGGTGAAAGCGAACCGTGCTAGCCGTTACACTATATCGGATTTGTGTAGAGTTAACAATGGAAAGGAGTATGGGTGAATTAAACACCATTGAAGACCACCAAGAAACACTGTTCAAGAAAAAACACTGTTCAAGAAACACCGTTGAAGAGAATCCTCTTGACTATTCATAAGAGATGAAGAACAAGCCTCATTTCTTAAGAACGAGGAAGAACGAAGAAGAATGAAGAAAAACGAAAACTAACCACCAATATTGCCAATGCCGATTTAAAAAACCGTTAAACGTCATTTCAATCTGTATTGCAGATCAAGTCTAATCAGGTTAAGATCCCATTTCAGGGCATGAAGACAGGAACTCACGATTGAAATTGCATTGTCTGACTTTAGAACAAGATAAGCATAAATTCTTCATGAACCATCATCGTGTTAGCCAATGTCTGAAGTTTATGAGTCTCATCTATTTTGACACTTTGTAGGACATGAATTTCTATGAGACATTGTTCAAAGCTTCGATCCAGATCTGGTTCTCTTGTTTACTGGATTGCTGGTGCACCGGTTTACTGGTTCTCTGGTTCTCTGGTTTACTGTTCTCTGGATTCTACGATTCTCTGGTTTACTGTTTACTGTTTACTGTTCACTGTTTACTGTTCACTGTTCACTGTTCACTGTTTACTGTTTACCACCGCTACCGCTTGTCCCTCGGTCAGTTCCATGTCGATTCACCGTCGAATCATCAACTTCGGCCTGATTGTCTTTTATCAGAAACCCAAAACCTGAAAAAAATCTTAATTTTGTCTGACTCTTTTTTTTGTTTAAATACGCCGAAATTTCCACTTGTTCTCAATTTCTTCATCTACTCAAAACCATCCCCCTAAAGCTTACAGTGAAAAATGTGTGGAATCTGTGCGTTCTACAGACAACCTGACGTTCAAGCGTTCAAAACTCACGCTCTAGACCTCTCCAAGCGTATCAGGCACAGAGGCCCTGATTGGAGTGGTAACGTTATCATGAACGATACCATCCTTCTCCACGAAAGACTCAGTATCGTCGGTGTCGATTCTGGCGCCCAACCCATCACCAACAAGGAGGAAACCATCGCCCTCGCCGTCAACGGTGAAATCTACAACCACAGACTGCTAAGAAAAGGCTTCCCTGACTATCCCTTCAAGACGCACTCAGACTGTGAACCCATCATTCCGTTATACCAAAAGTATGGCACAGACACCCCCAAGCACTTGGACGGTATGTTTGCTTTTGTTTTGTACGACAAGGAAAAGGACCGCGTCATTGCTGCCAGGGACCCTATCGGAATCACCACCTTATACATGGGCAAGTCTAAAAAGAACCCCCAGACTAGAGCCTTTGCCAGTGAGCTCAAGTGTCTTACCGACGACTGCGATGAGATCATTGCCTTTCCCCCAGGACACATTTACGACTCCGACACTGACGAGATCTCCAGATACTACCAGCCTACTTGGTGGGACGAATCCCAGATTGCGTCCAAGCCTTTGGACCTCAAGCTTATTAGAGAAACTCTCGAAAAGTCCGTTCGTAAGAGACTCATGTCGGAGGTCCCCTACGGTGTCTTGCTCTCTGGCGGTCTTGACTCTTCTTTGATTGCCGCCATTGGTGCTCGCGAAACTAGAAATGCTCTTCCTGAAAACCCCGTTGAGCACGACTTGGCTGGTATTGACGAATCTGGAAAGTTGGTCAACACCTCTGGCTCGCGACTGCACTCGTTCGCCGTCGGCTTGCCCAACGCTCCTGACTTGAAGGCTGCTAAAAAGGTTGCAGAGTTCATTGGTACCATCCACCACGAACACACCTTTACTTTGCAAGAGGGTCTCGATGCCCTCAAAGACGTTATTTGGCACTTGGAAACCTTTGATGTCACCACTATTCGTGCTTCCACGCCCATGTACTTGCTTTCCAGAAAGATCAAGGCTCAGGGTGTCAAGATGGTTTTGTCTGGCGAAGGTTCTGACGAGATTTTCGGTGGCTACTTGTACTTTGGTGCTGCTCCTTCTCCCTCTGATTTCCACACTGAGTGTGTCAAGCGCGTCAAGAACTTGCACTATGCTGACTGTCTTCGTGCCAACAAGTCTACCATGGCTTGGGGTCTTGAAGCCCGTGTTCCTTTCTTGGACAAGGAGTTCCTTGAAGTTTGTATGAACATTGATCCTAGCCATAAGGTCATTGACAAAGAGCACATTGAAAAGCATATTCTCCGTAAGGCTTTCGACACTCCTGAAGATCCCTATCTTCCTGAAGAGATTCTTTGGCGCCAAAAGGAACAGTTCAGTGATGGTGTTGGTTACTCTTGGATTGATGGTCTTAAGGACACTGCTAACGCTTTAATTACTGATGAGCAATTCGCCAATCCCAAGCCTCACTGGGGTGACGACATTCCTACCACAAAGGAAGCTTACTGGTATAGACTGATGTTTGATGAGTTATTCGCCAACCAAGCTGTGGTTCCAACTGTTATGAGATGGATTCCCAAGGCTGATTGGGGTTGTGCTGAGGATCCTTCAGGCAGATATGTCAAGTCTCATGAAGCTAACGTCGTCAACTAGACTTTTGTGTAAATAGAATTAATCTTAATGAACTTCAATTATTTTTTATATCAATTTATTTATTTTATTTTTATTTTATTGAATTATTTTATTTTATTATATTATTTATATGATATTATTTCAATTTTTTACTTTTATTTTATTTTATTATATTATTTATATGATATTATTTCAATTTTTTACTTTTATTTTATTTTATTATATTATATTATTTACTTTATTGATTTATTTTATTTATTTATTTTATTTATTTTATTATTTCATATAGAACTCTTCCAATTGCTTGAACTAATCATTGTTCTCTGCTCGCTTGATTTCAAGAAGTTCAACTTCAAACTATTTAAAAGTTAGCTAAATCCATATCAAATCATTCTACTTACATTCAAAACAGCATTTGGAGGAATCACCCCAGGGTATCCTCTCTCACCATAACCATAGTCCGAAGTCATGTTCAAAGTTGCTTTCTCTCCAAGTGACATCTGAGGAACAGCTTCGTCCCATCCTTTGATAACATATCCCAAACCAATGGGAACTTTAATAGGAGAGTTTCTGTCTCGAGAAGAATCGAACTTGGTGCCATCTTCAAGCGTACCAACATAATGAATAGTCACAGTATCACCAACCTTGGGGAAAGTCTTTGAGTCGCCAGGACTAAGTCTAGTCACAACTAAATCCCTTCTGAAACCAGTAGTAGAAAATGGTCTAGAACTTTTCAAAACTGATTTCAAAAGTGAAGATGATTTCAAAAGCGAAGATGATTTCAAAAGTGAAGATACTGAAGACATGATTTATTAGTTGTAGTAAGAAGGTGAAATTCTGTTTACTGTACATGACTTATATAATATTTTGAAAAAAACTTATTCATTAGCATCGTATTATTCTTTTTGAAAACTGTTTCATCAAGGCAATCTGGCCGAGTTGGTCTAAGGCGTAGGATTAAGGTTCCTATCTCTTCGGAGGCGAGGGTTCGAATCCCTCGGTTGTCACTTTTTTGCTTTTTTTAATTTGAGACTGATTCCGGCAATAAAGAGAAGGTAACTGCCAATGTTTATATATAGGAATCAACTGGAGTTTCACGAATGGCTTGAAAGCACTTGTATTTACTGATATATTTCGAGTTTCTGTCAGTTGCTACTTTCAGAATTGTGAATACTACGATAGCAACGACATACAATTCAAGGCTAACCGTTGACTTTCAGCAATTCAATCTGAAAATGAATTAAAACCGAGAATAGTCCTTATTCAACGCGAATTGATATTCAAGAATTAATATTCAAGAATTAATATTCACGAATTAATATTCACGAATTAATATTCAAAACGCGAATTATTCACGAATCAATATTCAAAACGCGAATTATTCACAAATCAATATTCAAATCAAATTACTTGAATATCCACGCTCTGTAATTGAAAAATAGCTTAAAATACTTGACAATTAACAATTCATTAATGCCATTCAACAGTAAGAAGCTGAATGATGCTTAATAAAGTAGACAAACCATTGAAAATGCTTCCTACAGAAACCGTATTTTAAACAAATTCTTGTCTGTCAGTTTTTCCTTTAATTACAAAATACTCATCGTCAAACGCCATTTTTGGACTTTTGTGATCCTCTTCAACCGTAAAATCTAAAACACAAAATCTGATCATTGACAACAGAAATACACAGCCAAAGTTGGAAGATGAACTGCGAGCCATTGTAGATCAGATTAAGCAACTGAAAATATTTGACAGTTGATTCAAAGGTTGAGTGACAGTTAATTCAAGGCTTGAGTGACAGTTAAGGCTTGAGTACTCCAAAGGGCTGCTGAGCCTGTTGAACATATGTCGCAATTGAACATGGCCCGTTCTCATGGCCCGAGTGGCCAAAAGAAAAGTGTGGTCTGCCCTCAAGTGTCACAGTAGCAAAGCGTCGTCTCTCTCAAGTCGTGACAATTATCGGCCAAAATGTTAGAAGGCTCCGTTACTCAAATTTCATAGTTTATGTTTTCAGAACTGCTATATAAAGACCTCTAAAGCTGCTGAAAAGACCTTGAAAACTGCTGAAAAGATCTTGAAACTGCTGAAAAGACCTCTAGAACTGCTATAAAGACCCCTAGAACTATAAAGACTTCTAGAACTATAAGTCATTCGTTTAATAATGGTTGCCATTAATACTATCGCCCTTTTCACTATTCTCAGCACCTTTACCGCTGCTGCTCCTACTCTTCCTTCTACAAATGCCCTTCCTCTTTCACCTTTGGGCGACCCTGAAGCCTTGCCTGGCCTTTTGAACTCTTTGCAGCTACTAGGAAAAGGCACCCTTGAGTCAAGAGACCTTTTATCTTCTGATCCTTTGAGAATTGAACAGCTTGGTGTCACTCTCCCCAAGCTCCTCGAAGGAGTTGTCGAGTTTTTGGGCAAAACTCTTGAAAACTTGCAAGGCCTTAAGATTAACGAGATTATTCACGATCTTGGTGACCTTCTTGCTGATGTCAATGCTTTGTTGGTATCTTTGAAGCCTCTTCTTTATGATTTGTTCTACTCGACTGGACTCTCTGCACTACTTCAGAATCTCCTTGTCACTACTAATCTCCGATCTCTTGTATTCAAGTTGACTGACGCAGTCAACCTGATTCTCGGTGGACTTGGTGATGTTTTCCCTCAAGAACCCAACTTTAAAACCGAGCTTGTTGCTTTGGGTGGAAATGTTGATGATATTGTTGTTATTTTGACTACTAAGGGAGAAACCTATCGTCCATCTATTGACCTTTTGAATGGTATTGCCAAAAGAATTAAGGCTGTGCAAGGTTAACTTTGCAATATATCATGGCATTCTACTAATTTACCAGTTATAAAATGTACTAATTTCAATATATAACACTAGATTTCATGATTTTTTTATTTTGTACTCGAATTTCCAAAAATGGACTTGTAACACAGTTTTAACTTTAAATTTCAATGGACCATATGAGGATTGAGCGCGTCCAAGAAAACACGGACTAAAATGGTTGATTTTCCTGATGAGCGGTGGCTCGCAGTCTTTAAAACTGAAGGATCAACAGAAACGGGTTTTCCCAGATAAGGTTAAATTAGAGTAAAAGTTTAATGCATATTTTTCAAGGTTGGTACAGAGCAGGAAAGTTGGAGTACAGAGGGTACAAAGCTGGAGTACGGAGAGTACAGAGCTGGAGTACAAAAAGTATTGTTTTCTAGAAAAACAATATCTAGATGTATTAACATAGTTATTGAATTAGAATCTAGTTGAATTGTTAGAATTTAGTTAAGTTGTTAGAATCTAGTTAAATTATTAGAATCTAGTTAAATTATTAGAATCTAGTTAAATTATTAGAATCTAGTTATATTGTATTATATCTACTTGAATTGTAACATATTGTATTATATTAAAATATTGTATTATATTGTATTATATTAAAATATTGTTTATTGTACTACTGTCTTTATTTGTATTAAAATCTTAGATACCCAATCCCAAACCAGTGAGCTTTCCAAGCAAACCAGCCAAAGTACTGGTGATACCTCCCAAACCAACAGAGCCGGAACCTTGAACAGTCAAGGCGCTGAGAAGACTGTTGACATTTGAAGTCAAGGTGACAACTTGAGCAGTAAGAGCAGGGTCAGCATTAGTAACACCGGAAATAGCAGTTACAACAAGAGTAACAATAGGAGTCAAAACGGCAAGGAGAGCTTGAAGAAGAGGAATAACGGCAAGCTGACCAAGAATGTTACCAAGAAGACTGGACTTGACCAAAGAAGTAACGGCAGGAATCAAAGAAGACAAAGCATTGTTGATGTTGGTCAAAAGACTAACGGCAACGTCACCATTGGAGCTGAGGTTAAGGTTTGTCAAACTGGACAAAGAGCTGGATAGAACAGTAACAACAGTGGTGATAACTTGAACAACAGAACCAAGAGTAGTGGTAATATCAAGGTCACGAGCTTGGACATCACCCTTAACAGCAGCATCGATACTGAAAGAGTTTCCAATGGTTTGGAGTTCACCCAAGAATTGAGTGAGCTCTTCGGTAGGAATGTTTAATTGGACACTATCTTCAGTAGCGGTAGGAGCAGCAGCGGCAAAAGCACCGACGAGGGAGAAGAAAGCAAATTTGTTGATAGCGACCATTTTGAATTATTTGAAAAGGTATTTGAGAAGGTATTTAAGAATTGTTTGAGGACTTGAGAAGATGATTTGAAATTAAAGGAATATATGAATGAATTTATACTTTTCGAAATCATCAAGTCTTTGGAGATTGTCATTATGACGGTTGAAATTTCAAGTTGACTTAACCTCCTAAAGGACTCAACCTTCTAAAGGACTTAACCTTCTAAAGAGACTAAAGTAATGGCATTTCTATTAGCTTCAGCAACAATGCAAGATATGAAGCCTTGCTTTACTATCTTGGATTATCTTTGGATCAAGCCGTGTTTAGATATTTGTGATTTTTTCTTTTATAATTTTTCTATTCCAGAATTTCTTTATAATTTCTCTTTTCCAGAATTTCTTTCTAATTTTTTATTCCAAAATTTTTCTTTTTTCTATTTTACACTCTGCACATTAGAATTATCACTATTCCTTGAAGATAACTTCAAAACTGACTACAAGGCTATTTCCAATTTTGTAATTTGTCAAAATAAGTATTTAGAAAGTGGATACCAAAGATCACGAAATTTTCTGTTTCTCCATGAAATTTGGCTCCTTGACAGACCATATCACCAATAAGTTATAGAAGGTTTCTCAAGTGTCTCTGTTCTCAAAGTGTCTCCGTTTTCAAAGTTTCTCCGATTTCAAATTATTACCGTTGTCAAATCACCGGTACAACTAGAGTACAAGATCTGACAGATTAAGATCATATTACATTGCTAAAAAGTTTATAAATAACTTTAGCATCGAGTACGGTTTTTGAAAGCTGACGCTTTTCAATAAACATTGACCAATCACTATTTTTTGCTCAAGACTCTTGAAATTTCCAATTATGAGAGATCTTGGAAATTCTTGGCTGGTTCTGCTCAACTCTCCTTTCTAAAAGTTGAAGCAAGGCTGTCGATTAATGTGCCCAGGAAGGATTTCAGTGATCGTTGGTAATTAATGCTGAAGGTGAAACTACACGGCAAAATGAGTTAGAACAAGAGCAGATCCAATATGCTGTTTTCAAACGTTAGCACGGGTTGTCCTTTGTTCAATCCTATTGTTCTATGGCGTAGTTTGCTTTTTTAAAAATACCTTCCATGGTATCTGGGAAGCGTCGGGATTCTTAATCAGGTACGATGCGTGCCAGCACGGAAAGCTGCAGATGGCACTGCAAATGGATGATTTGACATATACGAGCCGTGAATCTGTCCATAACTATAAAATAAGGTCTATAAAGAAATAAGGTCTATAGAGAAATAAGATCTATAAAGAAATAAAATCTATAAAGAAATAAAATCTATAAAGTTAGATCTCGGGAAAACTTTTACCAAACCTTTCTTGAAGCATTTTCTCAACGTTTGTATCTCATGTGTGTAACTCTTATTTGCAATATGAAAACTGCATTTTTTCTTTCCTGAAGGCATATGGAATGAATAATTTAAATGACTTTCATCAGGTATCTCATTATATATTGAAAAATGCGCTTTAAGCGGTCCCATGAAACAATTTAGTGGATATCCATGAATATTTCTGAAAAATGGAACCTGATTCAAAGCTAATTCATGAGGTAAATACCACCAATTGTAGTAGAATATGGATACAATAACTCCTCAGTATCTTATTGAGTTTCATAGAATACAACGTTGATTTAAAGTTGATCACAATGTCGAAAGAAATGAACACAATAATACCAAAACAGCCTCTATTTAAGAAATAAAAACTTTCATCTCTTGCCATGAGTATCTATGGTGTTCAAATAAAGTTTTGCATGAGCTCCTCAAGCGATTCTCTTGTCTCACCTGAAGGAGAAGCACGATTGGTTCCTTGAGTTGACATGGCAAGTCTGGAGAGTCCCAAAATATGTGGATCTGGAGATCCCCCAGGGAGTGCTGGAGACAGAGAATCATCATGATCCAAATCAGTGATATCTACTGAGGAAGAGTAGGGCTGAGGATTAAACAGCGTTGAAGATGGAGTACCGGAGCCTGCGCTGAATTGAGTACCAAGACCGGAAGAACCGCTATGACTGGAACTAGGAGAGTTCAAAGATGAATCAGAGTTATCAAGTCTTGAAGAAGGAACTCTGTTTTCAAGAATAGTAGAAGGCCGTTGCTGCCTCAGCTGAGCTTGCAGTGTTAACTCCCTTGTTTCTCTCTCCTCTCTGCTCTTAGCACGCTGTAGCTTGTATCGATTGAACCGTTCATCATAAGAATCACTTTCGTTTTGAGTAGCTACCTGATAATCAGGAGGAGCTTCTTCTGCCGGTTCGTCGTTTGGAGGGGGAGAAACATCAGTAAAGGGTGGAGGAGCTATTGAAGGTTTTCGCAAAAAGTGAACTGGGCCAATATTAGGTTCTTGACCTGCGGGAATTGGTCTATGTAGAGAAGCTGGGTTTGCACGTCTGGAAACAGGATCTATATATTCCGGTAAATAAACATTAGCGTTTGTACACTTTGAATCCAGTATGTGAATGGGAGAGTCGATAGAGATTTCATAGTGCTTTCTCTTGCCAGGCTCAGCGTCCGGACGAGGATCGGGTCTCGACATTCTCAATACGATTTTGATCCAATGATTTATTTGAATCATTTCGTAGGTTGAATTAGGATGTAGCACGTCTTTTCGTTTTGACAAGCGCTCCACAATGACAGGCTGCAGCTCTATCTCAGCAGAACTGTTGACAATGTCTCCACAGACTTGTACGCTTGATTCAATTTCAGTCAACAGATTGCCTTGCATTCCGTCTTTACTCAAGATTTCGTCAATGAGGAATTTTTTGGTTGGCTCGATGCGATGGACTCTTTTGTTGCGACAGTAGTATTCGTTATTTTCAGTGATATAGATTCTGATTCTGTGTAGCTCAATTTTATCCAGAGGAGTTAATTTGAAGGCCATTGGAATTGGCGTTCCTATAGGGAACGCTTTACCAGAGATGAGAATTTCATAGTCTAGTTGATCTTCCCAGCGCTTTTGAATGGCGATAGGTTCGTTGACTTCAATATTATTATCGGCGGGACACCTGACGAGAATGACGTCTTTTCTTCCAGTGATTTTGTTTCTGAAGGGGCCTGGACGTTCGATTGAAGCTTCCAAGGAGTAGTGAACGGAGCCAAAGTTAGCGACGAGAGTTTCCGGTAGAGACTGGGGCAGTGGAAGCTCAAAGTTGTAGAAGTATTCACCGGGTTCAAAAGTACGATAGCCTTTAGAGGAGGTATCGAGATCGACAGGCTCATCTTTTGAAAAGCTTCGCCTGGGGGTCAGACTCAGGGAATGAAGGAAGGGTTCTTTTGAGAAGGAAGGTACGGGAGAAGCTGCACGTCTAAGTTTGCCTGCGAGACTGCGGACACCTCGGGTATGGGTGGTAGACGAGTCTGAGGATTCGGTACCTGAGCGAGGCCTCGAGCTTCTTTCCTGGCTGGCGGTTCTTGGGGAGGAGTCTTTGTGGAAGGGAGAGGATGCGTTTGAGTGAGGGAAATCCCAGCGGGCAGCGGCAGCAGGAGCGACGACACCACCGCTGGCGGAGTCTTTATGGATTCTAATCATGTTTGCACCGGAGGAGTAGTCAGAGGTCGGGAAGGCGGCGTTGAAGAAGGGCCAAGTGTGAGAGTGAAGTTCTTTGGATTCTTGAGCGTCGGTCTTTTTTGGGGGGATGCCTTCAGGCCATTCAGTTCGAGCAATGCCTTTGAAGGTGAGGCCGATGGTTTTGATTTTGGTGCTTTTGACGACTCTGACGATGAGGGAGCCTCGCAAGAGGGTTGGAGGCTTTTCCATGTACTCTTCAGGCGTGAAGCCGCGAAGATAGAGGACGGGTTCAGCGAGGACGATGGATAGCGAGAGGCTACCTGAGCTGATGACTTCATTTTCAGCGAGTTTGAGGGAGGAGTCGACTTTGGAGAAGGCTTCAGAAGGGAAGATTGGGGAGGAGTTCCCAGCTATTTGAGATGCAAGCGTCATAGTTTTAGGAATGATACATGGCGATGGAAGGCGATGGGCGATGGAGGGCGATGGGCGATGGGAGATGGAGGGAAGAGGGAGAAATGTGTTTTAAGAAAGCAACTTGATAAAACCTGAGTGCGTTGATAATAAGCTTTTTTATTTTTTCCATAATAAATTTCAAGACGCATGAATTATTTCACTGTAGAATGGGTGAAGGGGTGGTAGGAGAGTATATGGTGATTGAAGGGTGAGTGAGTATGGTGAGTGAGTATGGTGAGTGTCTATGGTGAGTGTTTATGGTGAGTGTCGATATAGGTCAGTATAAATAAGTCAGTATAAGTGAATTAGTATAAATGAATCAGTATAAATAGGTCAGTATAGGTCAGTATCATAGATCAGTATTAAATAAATCAATATAGCAGAATAGCGCAAGAAGCGGAATAACTAATAGTTGAGTGAAATTTGAGTAGTTAAATAAACAAGTAGTAAATAGTAAATAGTTAAGTAGTAAATAGTTAAATAGTTAAGTAGTAAATAGTTAGATAGTTAAATAGTTAAGTAGTAATAGTAAAGCAGTAAAGAGTAAAGTAGTCAAGTAGGAAAGCAGTTGAATATTCAAGCAGTAAATAGTAAATAGTAAATAGTAAATAGTAAATAGTTAGACAGTAAGTAGTAAAGCAGTTAAATAGTAAAGCAGTTGGTAAATAGTAAATAGTTAAGTAGTAAAGCAGTAAATAGTAAATATTCAAGCAGTCAAGTAGTAAACAAAAAGTAGTAAACAAATAATAAGCAGCATAGCAGTCAAGTAAATAATTCTAAAGTAAAGCAGTCAAATAGTTCTAAAGTAAAGCAGTCAAATAGTACTATTCAAGCAATAAATAGTACTATTCAAGCAGTAAATAGTACTATTCAAGCAGTAAATAGTACTATTCAAACAGTAAATTGTACTATTCAAACAGTAAACAGTACTATTCAAACACTCAAACAAATTGTAAAAAAAAAGTAGTAAATAATATTAATTAGTAAATATTCAAGCAGTAAATAAAAAAACAATAGACAATATATTCTATCCAAATGAGAAATGCTAATAAAAGAATGCTTCAATTCAAAATATATCCCAATCCACCCTTGGGCCCTTCTTCAGTAGACTTCCTACTGGCACCTTCGCGCAACTCCCAGTCATAGACAGAATTGGGCAAATCTTTGACTTCTCCATTCTCTCCAGCTCCTCCAACATGGAAAATGCGCGACTTCAAATCACAGTCGTAGCCATTCTCAAGCCGCTCCTTTTGATCTTGCAAGAACATGACGGGAGACGTATAGAACGTATGGCCGGCGAGAGTGGGCGCAGAGTCGACAGTCTTATTATTAGGAATGACATAGATCTTCATGTTTGCTTTGTAGCGAGGATAAGCCATGCGCTTCATCCACTCGACACTCCACTCCTGGACGGGCGAGATGTTGAACTTGACGACGGGACAAGTGCCCTTCTTGTGGGCAGACTTCTGAGTGCTGGACTGGCGGATAGGGGTGACGAGGGAAAAGAGGGCGGACTCGGGATGATAGTACTTGAACATTGAGTAGGTGTTTGAGAAGACGGGACAGCCGTCCTTGTCGAATCTGGGGGGCTCGACGTCGGGTAGCTGGCCGGGCATGAGGTCGAGGTTCTCGCCGGCTTGGAGCTTGACTTTGCGGACGGTGACAGGATGGGTGCCCTTGACGCAGAGAAGCTCGTAGAGGTCGTCGAGGCTTCTGGGCATGACGAGCTCGATGACCATTTCGCTTGAGAACGGGCGGCCCTGGCTCCGTTCCTTTTTGGAGGAGGAGTCGGATCTCTTGAGTCTTTTGTTCGAGGGCGACTTGCCGTCGGCGGGTGGTTTGGTGATTTGGCTGTCGTAGTCGGTGATGAGAGGCTTTCTCTTCTTTGAGATGGCGATGGGGCCGCCATAGGAGGAGATGAGGGAGTCGATTTCAGAGAGGGAGAAGGGATGGAAGATGGTGTAGGTTTTAGCAGAGTGGAGGAAGGCCTTTTCGTGCGATCCCAGGAGGGAGTTGAAGGACTTGAGGGAGAGGGAGCTGAGGACGTCTAGATGGTTAAGCGGCGTGGTGCTGGGGGGCGGACCGTGGTGGCCGGTCTGGAGGCCGGTCTGGAGAGCAGGCTGGAGAGCAGGCTGGAGAGCAGGCTGGAGAGCAGGCTGGAGAGCGGTCTGGAGAGCAGGCTGGAGAACGGGCTGGTGGCTGGCGATGTCAGCGTAGGGACGCTTTTTGGACGGGTTTTCTTTGAGGACGGGGTCTACGTAGGTAAGGACTCTTCTGGGGGCGTAGATGTCTTTTGGGGAGTTGTAGTCGTAGGATTTGGCTGGGGATCTTGGGGAAGAGTTTGGGGTTGGGATGAGGGAGGAGGTTGGGGCGATTTGGGATTCTGGGGTAGAAGCGCGGACGGGTTTGTGAAGGTGATGCAGGGTTGACGGGAGATGCCATTGGGGGTGGAAGGTAGGACTATGGAATGCAGCGGCTGGGATGGGGGGAGTTGGGTAGGAGGGATGGGGGATTGGGGACGAGTAGTAGGGGAGATGGACTGGGTAGCGGGAGGCAGAAGGGTCTGAGAAGAGAGCATGAGGGATTGATGGGTCATTTGGGCCGGCCAAAAGAGTAGGGTGTTGATAGTAGTCCATGAATGCAGGTTGTGGAGGAGGTGATGGTGAGTGGTGATATTTGAGTGAGTGGTGATAGTGGTGATAGTTGATGGAGAGTTGAGTTGGTGATAGTTGATGGAGAGTTGAGTTGGTGAAGCTGCTGAGAGTTGAGTTGGTGATAGTGGTGAAGCTGCTGAGAGTTGATGGAGTATTGCTAATTGTTAATAGTAAAGTCTTTGATGCAATTGCCAGTCTTTAGTCTTGTCTTGTCTTTAGTCTAGCCTTGTCTCGAGTGTCAATGTTCATGTCAATTAAGATGCTTAAAAGTCCAGCGATATGGATGGTTTATAAAGACACAAAAGAATGAGAATGTTATTAACATCAAACAGGAGAGAAGCTACAGAATGTTTACTACTGCGGGTATCAGTGGAATGGAATAGGCAATAGGACGAAACGGAGCAGGCTAAACTTGCAAGAAGATTGTTTGAGCCCGACTAGTTTGGAAGGCACTAAGCAGGCTAAACTGAAGTTTACCAGGATGATGTTTGGGAATGTGTCTGGACCTAAAGAGATGAGTGAAACAAAACAAGGTGGGAGGGTGGTGGATGGTATGGAGGGTGGTATGGAGGGTGGAGGGTGGAAGGAATGGTGGATTGTATGGTGGATGGTGGAATGGCTTTGGCGATTGATGATTGAATGGGCAAAGTTATATGGGCAATGGCTAAAGTTAGGTTAAGTCAATATAGACAAAGTTGATATAGACAAAGTTGATATAGACAAAGTTAATATATTGGAATTGACAATATTGAGTTTGTTGATATGGACTATATTGACTATATTGAAATAGACTATATTGAAATAGACAATTGGCTTTAAACATTGGATTGATCTGCCATATTGACTTACCATGGACTATATTGAATTGAATTGCCATTGCCATTCACTATATTGACTATATTGACATTGACCTTCAACCAGACCCCAGAACTCCAGAACTCCTCCAGAACTCCTCCAGAACTCCTCCAGACCCCAAGATCACCCCAAAACTCCTCCAGACCTCCTCCAGACCTCCAACCAAAACACCTCCAGACCTCCAACCAGACTCCACCCCCCATATTATCTACACAAAACAGGTTTGATCTCAAAAATAAGATATATTTAGATTTGACGTTTTATCTGTACCACAAGTCCTAATCATGAACTAATAATACCCAAAATAAAGGTCCAAAAAACATTGACAAACCCATTAAAAGGAACCAAATACTGAGGATCCAGCAAATAGAACTGAACCGCAGATGCAAACGGCCATAGCAAATAACTCGTCTTCAAAGTCTTGAAGTAAACCCGTCTGAAATACTTTTCAATGTCATCATAACCGTCCCAGAGCGCTGAAAAACTCAAAAAGATGAGCAGATTCGTGGGATTGCCGACCGCCTGGTCGAAAAAGATCCTGACCAGCTTGTTGGACTCAATCGCAGAGGAAATCAGGTCCGTCCACCACTTCATCCAGAAGCCATTGATCACGCCCCAGCAGTAGAACTTGAGCAGGTTGGCCGAGTGTAGCTTGCTGTGCACAATGAGCTGTAGCAGGCCCTGCGAAAAGCCACAGAGCAGACTCGACACCACCGCAGACGCTCCGTACTTGGACACAGAGTACCATGATGTGTAGAAGAAGTACGAGATGATGAGCGACACGATCTGCAGCAAAACCAGCGCCGACAGAATGAATTGTTCAGTGTTTGATCGCGGTCGAGACGTGTGTGTTTTTGGAGTGTACAAGTCTTTTTCCATGGTGATTGTTGTTGGAAGATGAAACGAGAAGGTTTGGAAGACACGTAGAAAAAGGTGAGGTCACGTGGGTGGTGGGTAGAGGTAGGTGGTAGGTGAGTGGTAGGTGGGCAGGTGAGTGGTAGGTAGGTGGGCAGGTGGTAGGTGTGTGGGCAGGTGAGTGGTAGATAGGTGGGCAGGTGAGTGGTAGATAGGTGGGCAGGTGAGTGGTAGGTAGGTAGGCAGGTGAGTGGTAGGTAAGGTAGGTAGTTAGGTCAGTAGGTGGTAGCTAGGTCAGTAGGTGGTAGCTAGGTCAGTAGGTGGTAGGGGTAGGTGGTAGGGGTAGGTAGACAGTTAGCTAGTTAGGTACAGTAGCTAAGTAGGTAGGTAGGTAGGTAGCTACGTACCTAGCTAACAACAGTAGCGATTAACTAGAGAGATAGTCTGCAGTAATTCCAACTCCAAATCCATTGCCAACCATCTCACAGTTTAACACAATTTAACAAAATTAACAAAATTAACAAAATAACACAATTTAACAAAAATTATAAGCTTCTATCTAAATAATTTATAACCTAAATTAACAATTTATTAACTTATCACTCCATCTACCTTTATTTAATTTATTAATTTATACTAATTTATAAATAATTTAATTTATTAATTTATCACTCTTTCCACCTTTTATCTATTAATTTATTAATTTATTAATTTACAATTTGTTAATTTACAATTTGTTAATTTACAATTTGTTAATTTACTAATTTACTAACTTACTAACTTATTTACTAATTTATTTACTAACTTACTAACTTATTTACTAACTTACTAACTTATTTACTAATTTATTAATTCATCACCTAATATCCCATTATCCATTTATCTCATTTCCCCTTTCCCTTTGATTTTTTTCTTCCTTTTTCCTCTCTCTCCTGCCCCCTTATTAGGTTTTTCTTGTCCTTTTCCTCTCTCTCTCTCCATTCTTCTTCATATCAACTCGCCAAACAGCTCTTTGCGCGTCTGTCTTTGCCCGTCTGTCTTTGCCCGTCTGTCTTTGCCCGTCTGTCTTTGCCCGTCTGTCTTTGCCCGTCTGTCTCTGCCCGTCTGCTCCGTGATCCTCTTGCTACTGGCCATTCAAGTCTATCTGGCCCTCTTCGCCCTCAAACCAGCTCATCGTCAAGCCATCTCGACCTAAAACCTCCCCAGCTCGCCCAAAAACCCCCCAGCTCGCCCAATCGTCGTTCCTAAACGGCTCCTTCATTATATCAAACACATCCAACAATGCAAACTATCAAATGTGTAGTCGTCGGTGATGGTGCTGTCGGAAAAGTATGCCAATCCTTCTCGTTTGAAAAATCTCAACTAACCTCTGCAGACCTGTCTACTGATTTCATATACCACAAACAAATTCCCTTCAGAATATGTCCCTACAGTCTTTGATAATTATGCCGTCACAGTAATGTACGCTCTTGTTTCTACGTCTTTGATGTTTTTGGCTAACCTCTGATAGGATTGGTGATGAACCTTATACATTAGGATTATTCGATACTGCTGGTCAAGAAGATTATGACCGTTTACGTCCTCTGTCTTATCCGCAAACCGACGTCTTCCTCGTCTGCTTCAGTGTCACGTCTCCTGCTTCTTTTGAAAACGTCAAGGAAAAGTGGCTTCCTGAGGTCCATCATCATTGTCCAGGTGTTCCTTGTCTTATTGTTGGAACTCAAATTGATTTAAGAGATGACCCCAATGTTGTTGACAAACTGGCTCGTCAGAGATTAAGACCTGTTGGTATAGATATGGGTGAAAAGTTAGCCAGAGAACTGGGTGCCGTCAAATATGTCGAATGCTCTGCTCTTACTCAAAAGGGTTTGAAGAATGTTTTTGATGAAGCCATTGTGGCGGCTTTGGAACCTCCAGTAGTAAAAAAGAGTAAGAAATGTATTGTTCTATAATCTTTAAAATGATTTTTCTAGCTTAATGAAATAAACTATCAAATTAAACTATAAATGAGGAGTGAGAGGAATAATGAATGAGAATAATAAGAATGATTATGAGAATATGAATGAGAATAAGAATGGATTATAAGAATAAATAAAAATAAGTAAGAATAAGTAAAAATAAGAATTAATAAAAATAAGAATAGTAAAAACAATAAAAATAATAATAACAGTAAGAATAAATAAAAAGAATGAGAATAATAGTAAGAATAATAATAATAATAAGAGAATAATAATAATAAGAGAATAATAAGAACAATAAGAACAATAAGAACAGTAAGAACAATAAGTATAAATAAGAATAAATAATAAGAATAAGAAGAATAAGAATTAATGAAAGTAAAAAACAAGAATAATAAGAGTACCAATAACAATAAGAATATCAATAAGAATATCAATAACAAGAATACCAAAAAGAATAAATAAAAATGAATAATAACAATAAGAATAACTAAAAATAATAACAAGAATACAAATAATATCAATAAAAATAATAACAATAAGAATAATATCAATAAAAATAATATCAATAAAAATAATATCAATAAAAATAATATCAATAAAAATAATATAAATAAAAATACCAATACCAATTAAAATAAATCATATAAAGAATAAAATATATTTTCTTATATTCACCGTTTTTCATAATCTGGAAACGTCCTTCTAGAAACTTGATCTATAGCCCAAGTACTTATTCCAACATCTGTTCCAACTACCATAGTCCCTCCTTGATACTCACTATATCCCAATCCTGATATCCCATGCTCCGTCTGCTGCGTCACCCGCGCCATAGCATCAAATCCTATCGACGATAACCCAACTCCCCCAGTCCCTCTTCCAAACCTATTCACCCCAATCGACCCTGCCGTGCTCCCTCCTGTCAAACTATACGAACTAGAAAAACTAGGAACCCGCAACTGCGTCCCGCTACTAGCCGTCGTAGACGGCCCGGGCGACGTGGAAAACGTCGGCACCAACGATACCCCATCCATCTGAAGCTCCCGAATACTATCGTGTCTCGTGCCCGTCGTCGCCGGCGCCATCGCCATCGACCCGCCCGCCACGCCGGCCACCGCATTCGACCGCGTATAAAAGACCTGATTACTCTCGCTCTCCAACGGTATCGCATCGCCAGAACTAACCATATCCTCATAGAGCCGGATCGCATGCTCGTCCTCGTCGTCGTCCGGGTGCTCTTCGCCCTGCTCGTAGCCTGCCACGCTCATCGTGCTCGAAGAAGGCAAATTGACGACCTGGTGATTGCTAAAGTTCCTGAGGTCTACGACATGCACCCGTCTACACTGCTCAGACACCATCACCATGTCCTGTACCCCAGACGCAAACTTCAAGCACCGAAAGGCCCCCATCCAGTCCTTGGGCCGCGTAGACCATATTTGAGCCAGCGGGCCCTTCAAATGTCTCAGATCAAAGAGCTGTGCCAGCCCCGGCTGATAAGCTACCCCGAATATATGTCCCGTAGGGTGGAACGCGGTAGAAAATGCAAAGTCCTTATAGCTGTTTAATGCTGTCCATGGAGGGTCTCTGTTGCCACTGGTGCGGAACGAAAACGAGGTCTGCGTGTTTGTAGGACAGAGGTAGACCTGCTCGATATCACCGCAGGCGACGACGAGCTTCTTATCTGGCGAGATGCTGGCGTGGTTCAAGCTGGCGGTGAACTCGGTCTTCTTTTCGAGCTCGACGGAGCCGTCGTTTCTGATTCCGAGCCAGTAGAGAAACTTGTCGTTGTTGCAGACGAGGGCCTTTAGGTCCGAGTCTGCGGGCGACCCTCCGGTGCTCGTAGACTCGTCGTCGTCTTTAGTGTAGAGACAGAGGGAGTTGTTGATATACTGGCCGAGCTCAAGCTCGTGCAGGGAGCCGGACTCGAGGCCATAGACGCCGACGACGCCGGTTTGGTCTCTGGAGGCCTTGACGCCAGCGACGGCGAGGTTTGATCGGAGGTTCTGGATGGCTCGGGGTTCGAAGCCGAACTCGCAGACCATTCGGCTTCTTTTGTCTTCGGGTCTGTCGCTGATGCTGCTTTTCATGATTTTGTTGTCGCACGGGTAGTAGAGGCAAGCCGGGTCTGTTTTGTCGACGGAGATGAGGTCTCGGAGCTGCCAGTGCTTGATGGTGATTTTGGCGGGCACAAATTTGTGACTTTTGGCGAGCAGGAGTCGCCGGGGTGCGTTGTAGGAGGTTGTCCATAGAGGAACATAATGGTCATCTTGTACTGCGAATTGATTTTGGATTGTCATTGCACTGATTAGTACCAATGCTAGGAGGAAGATAAAAAATAAAAAATAAAAAAAATATATATAGATAAAAAAAAAAATATAAAAACAATATAAATAAAAAAAAAATAAAAAAAAAATAAAAAAAATAAAAAAAAATATAAAAAATAAATAATATTAGAAATAAAATATGAATATAATAAATTGTCGTTCTATAATTTAGTAAATGTATTGTTATTTAGATTGTACGATACTTTGTGTAGTAGCAGTTTCGTAATTTAAGGGAAATTGTGGGGAATTATTTAGTAGATAATTTATTAAATTAACATGATTTAATATAATTTAACAACTGCGTTTGTGCTAAAGGCAGGTGACTTTCAGCTGATGGAGGTCAGTGGCAGTCAATGGTAGTGGCCAGTGGTAGTAGCAGTAGCAGTAGCAGTAGCAGTAGCAGTAGCAGTAGCAGTAGCAGTAGCAGTAGCAGTAGCAGTAGCAGTAGCAGTAGCAGTAGCAGTAGCAGTAGCAATCAATGGCAATAGCAGTCAATGGCAATAGTATTATCAACAATCTGTAACCAGATCAATATCAATAGCAGTAACCAGATCAACGACAACAGCTCCTATATCAACAGCTCCTATATCATCAACACCCAACACCCAACACCAACACCCATCTCCAGATTAACATAAAATCATGTTCACATTTACATATTTACTCATAACACTTCACGCCTTGAGATTGTTCTTCAATCTACTCGCAACAGCATCAATAAACTCTCCAGTCAAAACATAAGAAGATCTATCGGTCTTGCCACACGCTAAAGCCAAATCTTTGGTCATAATACCATCAACCTGAACAGTATCAAGTGTAGCCTTCTCCAAGTTCTCTGCAAACTCGGTCACCGCAGGCGTATCGTCAAGCTTGCCGCGCTGAGCAATACCGCGACTCCAAGCAAAAATAGAAGCAATCGAGTTCGTAGAC
Organism: Geotrichum geniculatum; assembly: GCA_030566045.1. Lineage (NCBI taxonomy): Eukaryota > Fungi > Ascomycota > Dipodascomycetes > Dipodascales > Dipodascaceae > Geotrichum > Geotrichum geniculatum. Next base: position 29,945 of record JAJMHM010000010.1, on the reverse strand, counting down.
GTCTCCTTGCCTTGCTGGTGCTGTCTATAGTGACGAGTAACAGTGCCATGGGCCGCTTCAGACTCAAACGTCTTGCCATCAGGAGTCACCAGCAGCGAAGTCATCAGCCCCAAAGATCCAAAGCCCTGGGCTACAATGTCAGACTGAACATCACCATCATAGTTCTTCAGCGCAATAATGTAGCCGCCCTTCGACTTGACCATCTGAGCTACCATATCGTCAATCAACCGGTGCTCGTACCAAATGCCACTGGCCTCAAAGTCCTTCTTGTACGTGGACTCGTACAGCTCCTCGAAAATGTCCTTGAACCGTCCGTCGTACTTCTTCAAAATAGTGTTCTTGGTCGACATGAACAGGTTCAATCCCTTCTCCAGCGCCAGCTTGAACGAACTGTGTGCAAAGCCGCGAATCGACTCGTCCGTGTTGTACATGGCCAGAGCAACGCCCGGGCCCTTATAGTCGTAAACCTTGATTGTAGTGGCCTCGCCCTGTTCTGGCTTGTACACGAGCTCCAGTGTGCCCTTGCCTGGCACAACGTAGTCCTGGGCCTTGTACTGGTCTCCGTGCGCGTGTCTGCCAATGATGATGGGCTTCTCCCAGCCAGGCACCAGTCTCGGGATTCTGGGGATCACAATTGGCTCTCTGAACACTGTGCCGCCGAGAATGTTTCTGATGGTGCCGTTAGGACTCAACCACATCTTCTTGAGGTTGAACTCCTTGACGCGCGCTTCGTCGGGCGTGATGGTAGCGCACTTGACGCCCACCTGGTGCTCCAAGATCGCGTTGGCAGCGTCGACCGTGACCTGGTCGTTGGTTTTATCGCGCTCCTGGATGCCCAGGTCGTAGTACTTGAGGTCCACGTCCAGGTAGGGGTGGATGAGCTTGTCCTTGATCGAGCTCCAGATGATTCTCGTCATCTCGTCGCCGTCCAGCTCTACAATTGGGTTCTTGACCTTGATTTTCTGGAAGCTGGAGGAGTGTCTCATTGAGATTCTGGGGCTCATTTGGGTGGCCAATCTGGCCAGTCTAAATTGTGATGCCATAGTTGTAGGAGGGAGATGTAGAAGGGGGATGTAGGAGGATGTAGGAGGACTGAAGAAAGAAAAACTGTACAAGAAAAAAAGAATATCGAGTTTTAAATATTTCAGTGACTCTTCATAGCGTTTCCCGATCTCGGCCTTCCATAGTAAGTAAGTTTGGTATTTTCAAAGTGGAATGGCTAAATAGAGACAATCACGTGAATTGATACTTGAAGGGGTAGGAATGAGCCTCACAATTAGCAACATTTCGGGAGTAATATAAGAATGTGCGAGAAGTTGGAAATTTGTGATTTTGATGAGATGAAAAGATTTTGGAGCTTCAGGGCAGCAGAAAGCAATAAAAATTGTAAAATTTGGATGAGAATCAAGTTTTGGCAGATGAATTTTTGAAAAGTTGTTTTCATCAAGGGGAAATTGGGAGAGAGGAAAAGTGGTGATGCATAAGGCCGGGTAAGTTTATTTTTTTGGAGGTTTGTTTTACAATAACGCGTTTGACGTTATATTTGACGTGTTCGCGTTTCGTGTCATCTGACATAATCTACACCCAACCCTGATAATATGGTTTAAAACTTGTGGAAACTAGAATGTAATTTTTCAGTACACCTTCATTCAAGTCTAAAGGCAGTATCAGATCACCAAGATGCCTTTTCCCGGAGAACAACATGACGCTCCAAAGGCTGTTCAAAAGGCTCTCTGGACAGATCCTCAGCGCCATTTGATCCAGGACCGACTTAACAAGAATCTCGGCCCTGAGTTCATTTCATATCGTCCTGGCCTTGGAGGTGCCAGAGTAGCATACATTGAGGGCTGGAAATCAATCAACTTAGCGAATGACGCCTTTGGCTTCAACGGCTGGTCCAGCGAAATCAAGACAGTCAACATTGACTACTGCGACGAATTGCCTGGCGGGAGACTGTCCATTGGAATCTCTGCTACCGTGAGGATCACGCTTAAAGACGGTACCTTTCATGAAGATGTCGGGTTTGGCCATGCTGAAAACATCAAGCAAAAGTACGTTGGCTTTGACAAATGTCGTAAAGAAGCTACTACTGATGCTCTTAAGCGAACCCTTCGAAAGTTTGGAAACCTTCTGGGCAACTGTCTCTACAACACGTCTTACACCAAACAGCTGACCAGAATGAAGCCTACTCCATATATTTTTGACCAAGAAGACCTGGTGCGCACCATGGACTTTCAGGACTACTACCACTCCAACTTTTCATACAATTCCGCAAAGCCAATGGCTCCACCACTGCAATCTCGCTCCAAGAAACTCCCAACTCCGGCTCCCAAACAGCCCGAGTACATACACAAAGCGCCGGCTGCTCCTGTCAAAACTGAGCCTAGACGAGATTCGACCGTTGGACCTATTCTGGATCCTGATTCTGCGTATTTTGTCGAAGGTGCAAACGATGACTATAATGATATCGATTTTGACGATATCATGACTGATGATTTCGATGAAGCTGAGATCAATGCTTTGGCTGATAATATTAAACATGGACAATCTGGACAGTCTGATTCCAAGTCTCCAGAAGTTCGAGTAAAATCAGAGGATAAATCCGAGTCTGGCAATCAAGTAAAGGGTTTTACTGGTACTAACAGTTCTACAACTACCAATTCCACCTCTACCAACGGTCATAAAGCCTCTACCAACTCCAGCTCCAACTCCAACTCCAACTCCAACTCCAACTCCAACTCCAACTCCAACTCCAACTCCACCACCTCTAATGTCCCTCTTAACGGCCCAACCTCCATCCCAACCATCCCTCAAAGCACTCCTCCTGTCAATAATGAACCTCAGCTCATCAACACCCCAATCAAATTCTTTAAAGCATCTGTAGCTGAAGAAATCCAACAAAACAGCTCCGTCTCATCAGATCTCGTCTACAACCCGGCCACCGTCTCTCCAGCTATAAGAGGTACCATCGATCAATCAAAGTCAGTGCCCATTAAAAGAGCTGATGTCTCCACCGCTAGCCAACAGCCCTCGCAAAGCCAACACAAACAAGAAAACCCTCCTGATCCTAAACCAAACCGTGGGAATCTCGCTCCTAAACAAACTGCTCCGGCCTCTACAAGAACTTACGGTGCGCCAAAACGTCCCTTGGGTCGAGCTCCAGGCCCAATTCCTAAACGTCCTATGGCTGACCTCGGCCAAAACCCGACAAACATCCCTCTCTCAAACGAAGTCTCCCTCGATAAAAAGAATGTGTAACCTCCATATCATGATCTGCCTCTATTTAATGCCCGTTGTTGTTTATATTTGCTCCAGTTTCCTCCCAAAACAACACCTTCGGTGTCGTGCTGGTGGTGTAACGGTATCTTTTAGATATATTGGCCGTTTTTCTTGTCTCTTCTTTCCAAACCGTCATCACGAAACCATCATCACGAAACCATCATACAAGCCATCACGATAATCAAACCATCATCATAGTCAAATCCTGTATAACAATGACTGACCAAGCCTACGTTTTCTGCGGTGCCTGTTTTACTGCCAATGGGCCTTTTGTGCTAACCAACTGCGCTCATATCCTCTGTCAAACCCATACGCCTTCGCCAGACACCAAATGCTGCCCGCTCTGTGCCATGCCAGACCTCTCTTACGTTCAGCTCAACGCGAACGAGTTGCCCGCTAATCTCAAGCCTTACTTTAGAGACTTCATTCCTGAGATAGAGAGCTTCTACGCGATTGCCAAATTCCAGTTCGAAGGCCTTACCGCTCTCGTCAATCACCAAAAACAAACCATCAAATCTCTAGAAGCCAAAATCGGCCAGCAAATGAAAGTTCTAAAGAGCGTCAGAGGCGAATTGGTTCTTGCTAGAGACTACAAATCGTGAGTTCTCTTCTAATTGACCGGTTTCATACTAATACGTCTATAGTCAAATTGACAAGCTCAACATCAAACTGGCCTCTGCAAACAAGCAAAATAACTATCTTGTTGGCAAGCTGAATGCCTTTTCGTCCTTTGCCTCTTCTACTCCAACCATGGATTCTTCTCAGTTCTCTCAAAAGTCCTCTTCCAGTACGCCAGCCTCTTCTACTCCGAGATCCCAAGTCGCTGAAGAGAGCCCAATATCCCTTCCCGTCATCAAGTCTATTCCTGATTTTAAACAAGCCATGAGCCTGCAGCCTGCCAGGCCAGAAAGCATTCCCAACTTTCTCAAAATCGTGGTTTCTGAAGCCTCTGTTCCTGAAGACGTCAAAGCTACTCTTTCTAGTAATTTGCGAATCCCTCACAGTTTAAGGGTTTTGGAGTCTGAGCACTCTGATGCTACTCGTTTTGCTACTTCAAACATGACCAATTCTTCGAGGATTTCAGCTAGAGCTTCTAATTGCAAGAGAATTTTGGCCAGAAACAGAACTGCTTCTACCAGGAATCTTTTATCTACTAATTCTGTTTCTACCAGGAATCTTTTATCTACTAATTCTGTTTCTACCAGAAATCCTGCTACTACTAATTCTGTTTCTACCAGAAATCCTGCTACTACTAATTCTGTTTCTACAAAAAATACCAGAAATGCCCCCAGTCATCCTAGACTCTCTAAACCGTCTGCTCATGCCCGACTTGCTACTGAAAACCTCAGATTCCCTATTGCTGGCACTAGACGAAGTATTCCCACGAGGCCTGAAACGCAGAGTCCATTTCGAAGACTATATAGCGGCAGAGGAAGCGGAACTGAGATATCTTGGTCTGTTTCCAAAGACTAATGTTTTTTTACCTAAATATTTCGAGAGTTACTTCAAAGACTAATGGCAATATTTCAATATTTACTATTCAAATAGATCTTCAAATAAATCTTTAACTAAATCTTCAACTAAATCTTCAAATAAATCTTTAACTATGTCTTTAACTAAATCTCTATTATTTTATTGCTTAAGCCAAAAAACATCGTGATCTGGATAATTCTACTATATTCTCGAAAGTCCCAAAGCCAATATATATATCCAGCATGATTCAAAATTTTCTTCTTCCTACCAACACATAACAATGGACAAGCTATTAAAATGGTCTCTAAATGCTGCAAATGCTAAAGACAGTACCCAAGTCGAAAACCCAGATCCCCAGCTTCTTTCCCAGCTGTTTGGTGGAAAAGATGAAGTCCACCAGATGAAGGACAACATGACGGTGATTTTACATCCTGAAGCAGAGAAAGAAGACAGAATGACGGCTCTGGATAACTTTGAAATGCTTGTAGAAAACTTGGACAATGCAAACAATATCAAACCTCTCGGTATGTGGCAGAGCTTGATAGGATTGCTCGACAAGAAGAAGGAGCCAGACAATGATATTCGAAAGATGGTTTGCTGGATCATTGGAACGGCCGTACAAAACAATCAACCTGCTCAGCAACACTTTTTAGAGTCTCAACCTCTCAACGGCCTCAATGCATTGCTAGACATATTGAAAGAAACCGATGCTGGATCCGAACTTCAAGTGAAGGCTGCTCATGCCCTCAGCAGCGAACTTGGCCACAATCCTGCTGGCTATGATGCATTTGTGTTGGCTGATGGCTGGACTGCAGTTAAAGACATTTTGGAGAGAGCCTGGGAAGCCAAAGATCACAAAGTTCAATCCAGAGTTGTTTCGCTGCTCAGAGTTTTGGTGACTATTGAGCCATTTGAACCTCGCCATGATGCATTCAGACTCGATACAAATGGCACTCTTGTCAAGACATTGGTTGAACCTCTACACTTGGATTCGGGTTCTATGCCAGATGTTCGTGAAAGAACTTTAGGTCTGATACAAATCTTGAATGAAAACGGTTTTGAATTCAGTAGCACTGAAAAGCAGCAAATCAAGCTTTTAATAGATCAGCTTAGAGCTGCTGGGGAGATTCAAAAAGATGAATATTTAATATTTAATTAGATTCAAAGATGAATTTTTAATATTTAATTAGATCAATTATTTTCAATTGTTTTCAATTAGATCATTTCAATTAAATTTATTCCAATATTAGAATACTCCATATGGATGATTGTTATTTCTTCTCTTCAAATGGATCATCAAACAAATCATCGTTATTAGTAGGAGTAGTATTATGATTTACTACAGCCTCTGGATGCTGAGGCTCCCATTTGAAAGAACCCGCGTTCTGTGCTCGAATTTTATCCCAGGTACTTTCCGTTGCAGACTGGTCAGACAAAGAATTAGGTCTGTCAGGTCGAGGAGGCTTGTATTTAGAATCAACACCAGCAATTTCAACTTTGTAAGCCCTTGAAACAGACAGCACCAATGGAAATGGAGGATATCTGTTCCAATTGAACTTCGAAGGGTCTGGCAGCTTGGAATCTTCATTTCTAGAGGTTTCCTGGTAATATGAATAGCCCAACAGCGGTGGATATCCCTCCATGGACTTCAATATAGTTTGATATTTTGCGTTTCCGGAAAACCTGGAGATATTTGACTTGTATGCAGCTTGTGTTCCCATTGAATATCCAGAAAGCACCAAGAGTAGTGATGTCCATACTGAAAAGCTGGGCTTGTAAGGTCTGTTGATATATTTGCAAATATATTTGGGCCCAAAAATGCCAATAACAAGTCCGACTCCTCCACCAACATGCTGGCCAAATACCTGGCTTCTAAACGCTTTACATAGCGTGATGCGGTCTTCTCTTGTGCACTCTTGATCAGCTTCATAGAAACGACGGGCTGTTTCTGTCATGCGAAGCAAAAATTGTCTATGGGCTGCAGCTTTCGTAGGGTCCATCCCGGGAGGAGGGAATGGAGTATTCTGCAAATTGTCAACATTGACAGGAACTGTCGAATTCGAGTCCGCAGACCATTCGTCTGATGAAGAATCCAATGTCATTTTAAGTCTTGAAGAAGAGTTTGCTGGTGTTGAAGCTTCTGAAAGAGATGAAATAGATCAAAAATGATAATAAAAAACCTAGCCCTACTTCCCAAAACAACTTGTGATATTCTGGTATTATATTCTAATATATTTGTATTCTAATATATTTGTACAATTATATACTTCTCGTACAATTACAAATAACTCAAAGATTTTTCTACATATCCCAAACATTTCCACATCTCGTTGATTCCATTTTTACCAATCCTTCGAGCGTATCCTTGTTGTCTAGCTACTGACAGTCTTTCAAATCGCTTAATTAAATCAAAATCCAACACTGACCGACCAGTATTCTCAACACTTAGTGATCTATGGGTTTTGGGATTGAGACCAGCATAATGTTCTTCTTTCTCTGCAATCTGCTGTTGCATAACGTATAGTGTTCTGTAGTCTGTTTCTGATATTGGAAGAACAGTTGCAATTGATCCGTCCGTTGCTCCACACAGTGGAACAAAAGTGTCCTCAGCAATAGGAATTAAAACCATTGAAGTAAACTCCCGGCCGCTGAAGAACTCTGATCTAGATAGAAGTTTTTGACCACTTAATGAAGTAGGGTCTTCGGGGTCATATTGAAAAATATGCAAATGCTGAGTTGTGTCGCATACAAGAATGTGAAGTTGCTCATTAAAAGTCATGAATTCACAAGATAGCACTTCAGTATTTCGGTAGTCTTTGCCAAATAAAACCATTCTATATGGTTCGTCCTAATTTATTGTTAGTATATGTCTTGTATCATTGCCAACCTACTTACTCCATATCCAACAAGCCAAACACTACGGATTGCATCACCAAGTAGTGTCATATATTTTAATCCCTTTGCCTGAGTGACATACATATTCATGTCCAAGAAGGCTACAGGTGAAATCGAATTATCTTCTTGAATATTTCTGACAACGACCTATAGAACCATAGTTAGTAAACATGATATACCTTTTCAAAGTTTTCTTACCTTTTGAGCTTGAGCTACCAACAGATCCCCATTCACTTCACATAATGCTGTAACTGCACCCTTTCCAAACTCTGACGCTACTGACTTCAACTTATGATTGGTCTCAGGACGTCCAGGTTCCGGTACAATATCGATAGCTTCATAAATGTAGAATCCACCCTTTGCTGCTAAATCTTCTCCTCTCATGACACTAGTTCCAAACACAATAAATGGCTTCTTCCTCTTGTTTTTGTCCGAGACACGTAAATATACCGAATTTAAGCATTGCACCACTTCATTTTCAGTCAACTCTACCTTATCGATTAGAATAAAATTTGATGAAAGAAGTAATATATTGCTTTTCAAATTAGTCGCTTTTGGCATGTCATCAAGCGCACCTGGTAAGGGCAACCCGTCTTCATCAACTGCGGTATATTCAACCTCTTCCAGTGTAGCAACCACATATACATCGCAGCTTTCATGATAACAGAGTGAAACGACAGTTGCACCAATATCAATAGATTTAGCAGGCCAGGGAAGGCTGAAGTCTGTTTCAGAAGGAAGTTTGGCAATTTGAAACGAATAGTTTTCATCGATATAAGCAAAACCTTGGTAAACTGAAGTGGTGTTGAATGTCGAAAAATGTAAAATTGAGTGTTTTGATGCAATTTTATGAGCAGTGAAGGGACCATGAACGTCTTTAAAGATCATCATCGGGTTAGATCCTGTAACAAATAATCCAGAGTATCCCTCAATATTTCTAAACGGTACCAGTTCAAACATATTTTCACTCTCGTCTGTAGCAATCGCACTCAGTGAAAATGAGTGCTGAGTTTTTATTAACGAAATCTCTGCACCAGTAGAGACAATATGATAAAATGAGATGTTTCTGTCCTCAGTAACCAATGCAATATAATCTTCCTTTTCACATTCATTGGAAATTGTAAAGAGCTGAATTGACAGGACTTGTAGATTGTCTTCGTTCAGCGAATCTTGATCATTGAATGGTTCAAACTTGCTTTCAACTAAATGTACTGCAGTTGGTAATGAAGAAAGAACAGAAACATCGAATGGGATTGTTGGACTGTTCGTAAAGTACATTGTGATTTTAGGGCCATCGTTTTTGTTCTCGAGTAAAAATGTAACTGGAACACGAGTGATTTCATTTTCAATTGGAATTTCTTCATCTTCTCTTGTTCTTTTAGTTCTTTTCTTTCCTGCTGCAAGAGATACAGGACCCAGCACTTGGGAAGCTCCTGAGAAAGCTAAAGCGCTCTTGGTCGACGGGCTGTTGAGAACAATTTTCCAACTATCGCCTTTATACTTGATATGGAAGGTAGCGGTGGAATTGTCTTCAAAATTAACAGTAACGTAGTTATGAGCAAAGCTCGCAGACCTTGGAGCAACTTGCAAACTAAAAAAAGTGATTTTATCCCAGTTGGAATCGTAAAGCGAGATTCCGGATTTGTGAACAAGTGCAATCATTCCTTCATTTACCGTGTGTACTTGGACGGTCGGTTCAAAAGGGCTGAATTGTTGGATTTCAGGAGTGAAGAGGGTGAATTCCTGTTCGATTTTATAAACGTCAGTGCAAATTTCATTGCTGGCAATCATGTAAACATCAAAGAGAGCGTTATCTGAATCGTCTTGATTTCCAGTAGTCCCTAAGCCTGAAGGATTGACAGACCAAATTTTGGTATAAGACTCTTCTAAAGTTAAATCACTTAACTTTGTAGGATAGATTCGTTGATTAAATACAGACAATGACTTTCCTCCTTGATAACCTGAAGCCGTCACAATATCCAATTTTTTTTCACCTCGAGCTTTTCCAATTACCAAATCATGAATCGGACCGTAAGAGGTAAGAACATCGTGAACTTTATAGATGATGGGCTTCCCTTTGAGTTTTGCATTGGAGGAAGAAGTATTTGGGTCATAATCATCATCTCCATAAATATCATCTAAATCATCATAGAGTGAACTAGCTTCATCAGGCTTTTTGACTAAATTGACAGCCATTTTTTCTGTTTCCCCAGATATTTTCTCTCCCTTTCTTCTCCACTGTAAAAGCTTTGAGTCGCCAGTTTTGCTTGAAATGAAGAGATGCCGATTACCAACAAGAGATATAGACGTCGGGTTCACGACCAAATGGGACTTTGGAGACTGCACTAGAGATAACTTGAACCCTTGAACCCTTCTACTTTCTAGAGTGAATTCGAGGTTGAAAAACTGTCCTTTTGCAGTCACTAAGAGCATTTCCGATTCAACACCAGGAATATTGGAAATTTGGCAATTTTCCAAAGAAATGTCGAGAGATTGCTGATCAACAAGTTTGGAATCTGTAATGAGGGTGCTATACTTGTTCACGGAGACTCCATGCTGGCGCCCTTGGGAATCGATATGAAATATTTCATTATTTCCAACCAGTAAAGCACCGCCAATTGGGTTTCTGACAGGAAATAAGCTTCTAACATCGTGTGGGAGCGATGTTGCCGAAACGATTGCAGTTGAAGAGCGCTGCTGGGGATCAAGGGACAGGACCAAATAGCAGACTGTATCTTTATTTAACGGGAGCGTACCACTCCAAGTTCTAGTGGGCTCATAGATGATTGCCAACGTAGGTTCTCTATACTCAAAGAGAAATTTAAAGTCGATTATATTTGAAAGATTTTCATTCAGTTCTTTGGCTGAAAGAATGTAGCTGGGGGCATAGAGTGGAGGAGGCTGATTCGGCTGTTTGTTATTGGCAGTACTGAGAGAAGCTTCGTCCAACAGTTCGTTTTCCAAGAACGGTAGAAATGCAATAGAATCCTGCTGGATGCTCAGACAAGCACAAGTACTATGGGGATCGACTTTTAACGAGTTGGTGAATGTTTTGTCGAGATATGGGGAGTCAATGATATCCTTCTCGTAGTAATGCAAGCTGAGCGTGTTCAAGGTTGACAGATCAAAGTTCCAGCTAATGATGACCATTTTGGCGTGTCTGAAAGAAATCAGTAGAGAGTCGTTCTTTGGGTTTGCAATAGTCCTAACAGCTTGGACGCCGGTGACTTGACCTTCCAAAGGCCATTCACTTTGAAGCACCAGTTTAGTAGTGAACTCTTCTCGAACGGCCTCTAGAGAGATGGCAGTATCCAGAAAAGATTCACCTCCATCCATTACCTTCACATCACTGGATTCTTTAGTTTCTGAATCTTCCGTCTCGTCAAATACGTGTTTTTGAACGCGGCCAGTCCTGTACACCTGTAGCAATGAATCTCCTTTAACGAGAACGAGATTCTCTGTTCCATTGAAGTTACAGGACAGGCTGTGAGTTACCACCGTAGGTGGTATTAAAGGTTTATATACATGCATGTTGGTCGATGGACGTTGAAGGTGAAAAGTGAAAAATAGAGAAATGGTAATATATATCAGGGTTAGGTTAAATTTTATATGCAATAAGATGGTGGAGGAGTCGTGGAGTCGTGGAGGAGTCGTGGTAGAGTCGTGGTAGGATTGTGGTGGGATTGTGGTAGATTCGTGGTGGAATCGTGGTGGAATCGTGGTGGAATCGTGGTGGAATCGTGGTGGAATCGTGGTGGAATCGTGGTGGAATCGTGGTGAGATCGTGGTGGAGTTGTAGTAGAGTCGTGGTAGAGTCGTGGTAGAATCAAGAAAGAACCAATATAGAATCAAGAATCAATATAGAACCAGGCAATATAGAACCAGGAACCAATATGTAATCAAGAATCAAGAATCAAGAACCAACATCCAACATCCAACAATCAACCAATATAGAATCAACAATCAACCAATATAAAATCAACAATCAACCAATATAGAACCAAAAACCAACATCCAACAACCTCTCCTGCCTCCAATTAATACTGCCTAATTCTCCCTCCATTGATGAGCACAGTTTGTACATTTGTAAAAAGTCGTCATAGGCTCATCTGCGGATCGAATTTGAAGCTGAAAGAAGTAGGCTTTATCTTCACCTCCACAGTTCATTGGACATTGAGCACTCGTCTGATCAACATTGTCCCACGATCCCTTTCCACCAAGCACATCGTCAACTTCTTTTCGCGTCATTGGAGACCTATGATACATTGACATTGGCGCCACTATGGGGAACTCATATGGACAAGTTCTGCACTCAAAACGGTTCACCCCAGAGTTTCCCAGAGAAATCTGATACAGTTAGTATCAAAACATATCAGCTATAAGTCCCATACCTGAAGCATATTAGAGCAATTTGGACAAAATGTAAGCATCTCGTAGTTCTTTCTATGTCTAAAATTTTAGCAGAAAAGAAGTAACAAGACGAAAATTAAACTCCCAACTCAAGAATAAGAAGCTTCGCACCAATATCTTCAAATCACCACTCCAAGACTCAAATCTGCTCCTAAATCTATTCATATCCGCCTAAATCTATTCACCGCTGTTTATTAGTATCAAGCTGCTCATCCTTTGTCTATATACACTTTTCCTTCTCATAGTCGTCAAGCCCTCATCCAGTACCCTTACCCACAGTTTGGAAAATATATAGTCCCAACTCAATTTTAAACGCGACAGCTACGTTCCTTTCACGATTGTGCCAATATGAGTTCTCAAGTCAGTATGTAGACTGTATCGCGATTTCTTGTCTCGCGGTTTCTTAGATTCTAACATGTTTTATAGATAAATCCTCGCTGCGCTTTGCTCCAAAGAAAGCAACACCTCGAAATACCAAAACTAAACCGCGCCAGCTTTCGGTAACAAAACCTACCATCTCTCTAACTCTTACGCCTAGCTCAACTCCTGCGTCTGGTAGCTCACAGAAATCAAATGTAGAACTTCCTCCTCGAGCTAATCTTCTTGGTTCGTCCATGAGCGCCGCTCAGCTTTTGCATCAGTCTCAAATGACAGACACTATTGAAGAAGATGATGAAGGAGAGGACGGCAAATTGCTTCAGGACCGGCAAGAACAAGAGCGTACTGCCTGGGAGACAAGAATGCGCTCTTCTATTCCTCTTCCACTGGATCCTGATTCCTTGCACAATATTCTAGGAACTCCTACTCAGACACAACAATCTTCTTCTAGTCAGAGTGAGATTGCTAAACCAAAAGTACTATCAAGAAAGCCAATGGCGGCGCCTACAAAACTCTCATTTATACCCCTATCTCGTCCCGGCAAGTCAGCAACTGCTTCTACAGAAGCTCCCACATCGTCTCAAGATTCTACCTCGCAAGACTTGAATTCAAAACAGACTCCAGTATCAGCATCTTTTAAATTTCCTACCATGCCTAAAATCTCACGTCCTTCCAGTGTTTCGAATGTTCCAAGTATAGCGAAAGGATTCAAAAAGCTCACTAGAGGATCTAATATTTCACAGGAATCTGATTCTAAAGAGTCTGACACTAAAGAATCTGTCTTTAAAGAATCTGACTCCAAAGAATCTGACTCCAAAGAATCTGTCTTTAAAGAATCTGACTCCAAAGAATCCGACTCTATCTCTAAAGAATCTGAAAAAGCTAAAACGTCTATTGAAATCCCGACCGAAAAAGTTGAACCAGAAACCAGCACTATTAATACTTCCGTAGGTGGAGATGGTACTTCACCTACTCAAGCAGAACTCTCAGAGGATTCAGAAGTTGAAACTCTACCTGCAAAACGAATTCGACCTTCTAAACCAAGCGAAAGCCCACAAAAGATTAGAAAAACATCAGAACTATCCGAACCAGATTCTGACAATCTGCCATTGAAATTCCAACCAGTCAACCATGATCGACCAAAGAGAAAATCTAGCAGAACTAAATCTGATGAAGAAAGTGCTGATATTACTTATGTGGATATCAATGAAGAGTCTAGTGGTGACGAATATCATAATAATGACGATTTGCGAACGGAAGCTCTTGTTGAAAAACAAGAAATGGCAATTGAAAAAAGCCATAGGTCTAAACGAAAAACAGCTTCTCGTAAAAAAGGTATTTCCAAAGACATTCAAAAAGACAAAACTGAAGAATATTGGTCTGACGGAGAAGTTAAATTGGACCCTTCCGACCGCATATTGAAAAGCTTTGGTGCTTTGCAAGTCAAAAGATACACTGCAAGAGCGTCCCTAGAAAACCCAATTCAATTAACATTGCCAAATCCCACTTCACCCGATGCGAATGGTATGTTTGTCGTTGAACCAAGTAATTTACCAAAATATGGTAGAGGGTACCGGCCATTTGTGATCACCAACTCAGAGAAACTGGTTGTGAATACTGAAAAGTTCACCATGGCAGATTTGTGTGGAGAGATCCCAATTGGACAAGAAGACTCGAATTATAATAAATATGAAGAAGAGAGACTCAAGAGACGAAAGAATAAACTACAAATATATAAGGCCAAAAAGCTGGCTCGGAAGGAGGGCAAAAGTATTGAACAGTTAACTTCAATTGGAAACGATGAACGTGAAGAGGAGATAAAAATTATGGAAGAAGGCCAACAAGAATTTCAGACTCAGTTCATTAAATCTGCTACAGCTCCTATATCCGCACCTCAGATGCAGCTTGTTGGAGGCGAGATTCAGATCAATACGGAGTCAACCTTTGTGGACCGCCATAGACAAGCGGAATTGGAAATTGGTGATTCAAGGCAAGTGGAGGAAGAAACTTCATATTCCAAAATTATCAACAACGCAAGTTATTCAAAACACCGTGTTGCTGAGCGCTGGGATGGACAAGAAACAGAAAAATTCTATGCTGCGATTTCAACCTGGGGTACTGATTTTTCCATGATATCTCAGCTCTTTCCTGGAAGAACTAGAAGGGAAATTAGAAACAAGTTCAAATTGGAAGAACGAAAAAACCGAGTCAAACTTGATCTAGCACTAGAAAGGAAGCTTCCTACAAGTCTCGATGATTATAGCACAATATCCGGGAAAGCTCTAGTTACGGCTAAAGAAGTTGATGATTTGGTACGTGAGATCGACGAAGACTATAGGAATAGGATGGAAGTTGAGACTGCGAATCGTGAAAAGGCTAGAGCTGTTGATGCTGAAAATGCCATGAAAGAAGATGCTTCGGTATTTGGAGGTGGTCTTGGAGGCAATGGCTATAGTTCAAGGGTACAGAAGAAGAAGAAAGCACAATATATGAAAGAACAGTTTCGGAAAAACGAAATTGTGCTGGGTTCAGTAGATGATTAAGGGTTCTGACGATCTTGAATCGACGATTAATGGCTTCTGAATCTGAATATTAATCGCTAGAATCTAATCGCCTCTAAATCTAATCGCTTCTTAACCTAACAATTAACTGATGTTTGCATATAAATGATTTTACAGTTCTCATAAGTATACAGAGTATTAAGACCGTGAAAGACGAACTCTTTCTCCATAGATCTAGATCTAAATAGATTTACCCTAAACCGTTTGAGTATGAAAACTCAAAATCTTCCCAGACCATTCTGTATTTCGGTCTGGTAATTGACATGAAGACATCTACGACATATAAGGATCTCAAAGGCTTCACACTGACCATAGAGGAGCACCGAAATAAAGAAAATGAGACCCCAGCCTTAGTCCAATTCAAATATACAAACAGACCTAATTCTTTCAAGGCTGTAGTGTATGAAACTATCGTGTTCAACTTGAAAATCTTAACATCATTTTGCAGTTTGATACTGATCGTATCAAAATGCTTCAATTACTACGAAATAAACGGTGAAGGAATAGTCAAAATATTGGCCGACTTGAGCTCAAGCCTGGCTGGACACAATTCAGTATTGTCCTGGCTTTTTATTCTGGCGTCATTAGTAGTATCGCAGTTTCGCTTATATCCAGGTATGAAGCTTTAGAGCAACTTGGCTATTGCTAACAATGGATTCAATATAGAAGATGAGTTTTTGGTTCTACTGGATCACGGCGTACAAATAAGTTCAACTAACGGCCATTTTCCAATTATGACCGCTACATCTCATTTCATCAGCAAGTCGGACCTCCAGGACATTCTGATAAATGAAACCTTTATTGGATACAGAGTGCACTTTATATTATTTGTAGTTGAGGTGCAGTCCGAAGCTTTTCAGGTGGTGTTTAAACATCTTAAACCTCGGAAGGATGTGGTTCAATTAGTATGGAGGAAGAGCAGGGAATGCTTCTACGGGGCGTCAAATAAGAATGATGATATGAATGATGGCCGTTTTCTTTCAGTGTCTGGAAGTTAGTATTTCAGTTGAAAGAATAGAGCTGTTTAGAGCTGTTTAGAGCTGTCTAGAGCTGTCTAGAATTGAAAGCTTAGAGCTGTCTAGAGCTGAAAGTATTTATAGAGCTGGCGTTTCAGCTGGAAGCATTTCTGAAGATATTAGGACCCCCTAACACTGTTTATGCAGTCTGTTTGGTATCTCAAACAAAAGAACTCTACACACAATGTTGATATATATTGTACTCTATAAACAACTTCCTCTTA
Organism: Geotrichum geniculatum; assembly: GCA_030566045.1. Classification (NCBI taxonomy): domain Eukaryota; kingdom Fungi; phylum Ascomycota; class Dipodascomycetes; order Dipodascales; family Dipodascaceae; genus Geotrichum; species Geotrichum geniculatum. Next base: position 13,709 of record JAJMHM010000010.1, on the reverse strand, counting down.
ATTCATTTGCTGTTTTAGCACAGAAACATAATGATCATGTGACCGATTTTCACACGCTGAATCGCGATCCTCGAAAAATGCAATATAAACCTTCATGAAACAGTTCTAGTTTACTACTCCTCCTAACTCAGACTCTGATACCATATTAGTCCTGGATCTCAAAAACAACCTACAACCTGCGACTGCCATCAATTCTTCACCTTCACTGCCTTCATTGAGACAACTCCTCCACCAATGAATCAGCTAAATGACCTGCTCAAATCAGCATGGGAGATGAGAATGCTGGCTCTTCCTCTCATGCCATTCTTGATAAGTAGAGGGTATCAATGGTACAAAAGGATGCGATACGGAAAGAAAGAGGCCTCGAATACTTCAGTTGGCTGGCAAAATTGGCTTCTAATCCTCGCATTGATAGTTGTTGCTTTGTTCCAAGTGTTTGTGTATGCTCCTTGGTCATTGCCCAGTATCAACGTGCTTGAGTTAACGGACTCGACTCCAAAAACTTCGGTTGAAACGATCACCAAGAAGCTACACAACTTATTTGGATCAGACTTGCAAGACCTTCCCGGCGTAAAAGAGGGAATGAATTATGAGTTACTGCTGGAAAGAATGTCGTCAAGCGAAGGGCGATTCCTTTATGCCATCTATGGCACAGACGCTTTTGCTGGGTGTGAATGGTGCAAGACTGCGAGACCTGTAACCTTTTTCTTATATGTTGCACCTTCCATCACCTTTGCACACTTACTACACTTTATCCCCATAGCTTTCATCACCACTAATGAAGTTTGGTCAACCTCCAGTGCTCGACAATGGAATACAATCGCGAGATTTGCGGCCTTTGGTGGAATGTGCGTGGATCTCTATATCATGTCGCAAGCACCATCAACTCTGGCGGCTCCAGAGCTACTGAAAAACGCAAAGAAAGCTGCTCCAGAACAGTGGATTTTTTGGAACACTATCCGTCAACGAAGTTGGTATTTTGCCTTTTTTGACGGAATCCTAGCCACTCTCATTCTTCTTTCAGCTTCTGGTGTTATGTTTGAAACTGGAGAAATAGCAGCTGTTCGAGCAAATGCAATTATCAAGAAAATATCGAATTCTGTTGATAGATTGAGATTGTCAATATTACTCCATAGTTCGGTTATTGCAGGAGATCCCATCCTGAGAGAGGCTTATGTTACGTGGGGTGAAGAAATCTCCATGTTAGAATCCGAAATTCGAAGTTTACCTGAAGTATCTAGTGCAAGAAAGATTGCAAAAGACAGGCTAGTTCCTGGATATACTCAGTTGAATAGCGAATGCAAGAAAATTGTGGAAGAAATATTCGCTGCTTGAATAGCTCTTCATAGAAACTTATATTTATTTCGGATATTTATGCAATTCATTTATAATTTAGATATCTTAAAAATATTGATGAAACTTCCCTTCTGAAAGCAGTTGTTAAGAGTTTAAATCCAAAGCTTCTCGTAGTATTGCACTCAACATTACTTGAAAATCCTTTTTATTAATACTGGTAAGCCTTTTGGCGTAAATTTCTTTTATATGAATTGGTATCATATAGTTGTGACCACTTTTTACTTCCAGACAATTAGGTATGGTAATGTTAGATTTCACCATTCGTCTTTAATTTGATAGCTTCAATGGCATTCTTGACTTTTTTTTATGTCTTGCAAATAGAATAATTATTATATTCAAATCGTTTATGTGCGCTGAAAAATTCAAAATGTTTATAATTATTAAAAAAATACATTACCGTTGATTTTATTACTCGTAAAAACCAGTAACTGTGCGTAATATAATTGATAAATAATATTTCAACACAATGGACCTATACTTTTGACGGAAATAGGATTTTTATTTGACATTAAATATTATCATTTAATATAAGAATCAACCACAAAACCTACTATATGTAAAATATCTTTTGATTAATTGCGTTCATACTTGTATTCACGCTCGAGCTACCAAAAGTCCATCCCGCAATCCGTTGAAGGTGACACGCTAGAGGCAGCGACGATTCTTTATTTTCTGATCAGTTTATTCTATCTAATTTGAACAAGTTCTTTTTACTCCTAGTACTATTGTTATGAGACCAGCAGAAACAAATATATATTTTCAAATCTTTTTCAACTTTTTTTTTCTTTCATTCCTTGATAATTAATCAAAAGCTTTAGAAATCTCTTAACAGTTGACCATGTTCATTTCCAATGATATGAAACGCTTTTGAAATTCATTTGGTTTTTCTTAAACTTTTGATATTTTCATTTTAATGGATACACTAAGGCACATGAGAGTTTGAAATTGTTATCATCAACTATGACTTTAACCTTTATTCACGTATTTTCTTCTCAAATCAATTAAGACTTTATGTTGTCCCTCGGAATTTTCATAATTGAAAGCTCGCTAGAAAGTAGTGGCTTAATTTGTTTTAATTTTACTCAGAACTATTTTCTGAAAGAATAGTATTTCTCAAATATGAAGCCATAAACTCTCAAAAGGATAAGGGACAAATATATTTTTAGACTGTCAGGTAAAATGCCGGTAAAATTTCACTTGCATTTCAATGAAAGAGATATATTATTGTCAGCTTGTATAATGTACTGTTCAAGTCCACCATTTCAAAAGCATCATTGAATTACTTTTTTTTTTCAACTGGTATTCACTTGGAAAATATCAAGAAACAATAAGCACTCCATTATTGAAAAACTCTTGCACAGACCAAATCCTTAAACTTCAAATCAACAATTAAAACTTGACATGTATTAACAAAAAGTAAAATAGACTGTTTTCTCTTTCTGAAAAACTACAAGCAATCTTTTAGAAACACAATAAATTGCATTTTTACGTTAGAATCAATTGATATTCTCTATGTTGATATCAACTTCGAATTTTTCTGGAAATTGGAATCGAGTAGTAGTAAGAATCATAGAAATATCTACAGTAAAAACATTAGCCGTCTCAACTTTGAATAAATTATATTTATTGAGTATTTTTACACAACAGAAGTTGAATTTAAATATATTGATATTCTAGACTCTATAAGCGCTTCAGTACTAATTAGTTAAAAAATGATGGTAAAAAATTTCATTCTTTATGGAAAAAGATCTATTGTATGTATTGATAATTTTTGTGTTTCAATCTTTATTCTCTGTTACTAGAGACTATTAATTCCACGGGATGTAGCCAATATCAGGTCACCTAATTCAATTGTTTTATTTGTGTATCCCCGTTTGTTATGTTGCTTTTGAGTGAACATAGCTCTAATGCTAACTTTTCGTTGCTTTCTCTCGAATTTATACAATCCGGGACGTGCCATTTCAGGAATTAAAACAGTCATTGCTGTAATTTAAGTTGAATGGTATAGTTTTGAATGTCTCCAGTTTTTTAGTACCGATTATTTTTCACTCATAGTATTTAGCATTTTTCTCAAGTTATGATATTCTGAAAAGCTGGTCCTAAATATTTCCAACATCAATTACTGATTAATTGCTTTCAATGTCCAGTGTTCAGATTTGATATATATAACTTTTTACAATATACCAGAACTTTTTACTTATTATACAAAATAAAATTTTATTTCATATGATTGCCTCTTTAGCTTAGTGGTAGAGCGTTGCACTTGTATTTTGTAATGCAAAGGTCACTGGTTCAATTCCGGTAGGAGGCATTAATGTTGTATATGTTTTTTTGGATTGTTATGTTAAATACTTGAGTAGACAATTATTAAAACTGCGCATTAGTTCAATCAAAATAGATATTTAGATTAGTGCTGGATACTTTTGCGTATTAATTTAGAGAGTAAAAAAAGTTTTTGCGTTCTAAGAATTACATTTTTGAAGAATCAGTCTAACTTAAATGGAACTTCATATCTGAAATCAACAATTAAATTATATATACACCAAATTATATTTTGTCCCCTTAAAAAATTAATTATTAGCAATAAACTAAACCATATGATCTATTGAAAAAAAAAAAAACTTATTTTACAGAGTGATACTCATTTAGTATTCTCCAATATTTTTTTCTCAATCGTCATTATTTTTTAAAGTATATATAAAGCAACTAACCAAAATTCGTATTTAAAATATTTTAAGCATTTTTAAAACCAGTATTTAATATTAATCATAAGGAAAAGCTAGTTTTTATCAAAAATCAATCAAATAATTAGTTTTATAAAATCTCTGATCATCCACTTTTTGAACAACTTTACTATCTAATGAAATACTAGCAATAAAGTAATTAAAATATACCAATCTATGATGAGTAAAAATTACCTTTAGTTTTGTAAATTTTATGAAATTTTTCATTTTACTAATGGCACTTACTCAGTTAATATTATTATTCAATTTAAACCTCAATGAATCGACACACAAATAATATATTGTGATAAATCAATTTGATGGATATTCATAAACTAACAAAAAGTTATTAAACTAATCACATTGCAATACTGTTTTTTTTTTTGATGATTATACATTTACGTTAACATACCAATAAATGTATTTTTTCTCCTGTGGTAAAAAATAAAACAAAGTTTGATTAATCTAATCTGAAAATTTATCACTAAAAATTATAAAATCATTGTAATAAATTGATATTGGCCACAAAATAACTTCATGCTAGATACCTACTATTTTCTCAATCAAAAAATTCTACAAAACTTCATTTGAACTCTTAATAGCATTTAAACATTTGCTATAACACTGCATTTAGAACAAATATTATTTGTGTAAAACCACCTATGAAACTTTTAGGTATTTTACAGTTCTTCAGTGGTTTGTTTAGATAGAACTGAAAGTATCGCAAATTATTGCTCATTTATCTGGTATTAATACAAAATTATTGTTACATCACTCTGATATTATTTAGTACTTGACGAAATGTTCTATCTCAGCTTAAATAAAATATCTTATCCTCAAATAGCTATAAGTCCCAATCACAGCTGCTTCCTATCTTTCACTATGGCCGTTATCAATTTTGGCAGATTGGAGTGAAAATAAAATGTTTTATAAGCAGTTGGTACAAATTAAGTTTGATCAGCACATTTTGGACTTCAATTTCTACAATTATACTACCTATACTTAAACTTCGTAAATAACTTTAGCATTTTTTGAGTAAAATATCTTATTGTATCAAACAGTATAAAGTTAGTATATTTCGCTGTGAATAATTGACTTGAATACTAGAGACTATTAAAGGAGTTTGCAAGTCATTTGATATATAGTTTCATTAAATAAAATGAAAGTGTAGTTTTTATTTCCTAATAATACTTTTTGGTTGAATACATTATTATTCAAATTGATTAAAAAAGACTGGTGACATGGCACCAAGATGCATTAAAAAATATATGTGTACTGGATAAATATCTAACCAGATTCAAGCTAACTGGATTAGATTTATGAATGAGTATCACATTTAAATTTCACTTATCGTCAAATGTATAATCATAAATGTTAGTTACCATAACTAGTATGAAAAAATTAAAATTATATACATTGTTTCATTATGTACTTATTATTTTAATGGAAAATTCAAATTAGAATGAAAAATGACTATAGCAAATATTAAAATCCATGAATGACGGCTGTAAATTGAATTTTATAACTAAATGAAATTTGATTTTTAACCTAATGCTTTTAGTCATTTTTGAGAATTCAAACTCATGTAAAGTGAAAAAATTGGCATAGTGGTTTTGATATCAAGGCACAATACTATTATCACCTGCAACTTTTTGCTGTTAAATTTAACCTAAATTTGTGGAAAATCCTTTTCAAAATTAAGTATATTTAATTATACGAAATACCAAATATAAGCATGTGAATTTTTTAAGAATACTGCTAAAATTTCATAAAAATTCAAGCATTCTTCAAACTCAAATCAACAATGAATACAAGTTCTTAAATGATACTAATTGTATAGTTTTTCTTAATTCCACTCATTTTCACAGTTTATTCACTTTTAAATAATAATAGATTAGTATATGAATTAAACTAGAAAAATGAAGGGCTGATAAAAATCCACGAGAATGAGATGTACCTAATTTTGTAAGCCCTATACAAAGATTTAATTGAGAAGATGGCCTCTTCCACCTCTCAGTCTCAACTGTATTAACAATAAAAATTGTTGGGTACAAACAGTATAAGATTTACTAAACTTGATATATTGTTCGTAAATAGCTGAGTACTTGGAAATTCTAATTTTGTATTTTTGTCATAATTAACATTTTTTAGAGCGCTTATTTTTGATTCACAAAACGCCAACAGCTTATTCTTCTTTTTCACCACTGCTTGTCATTAGAAAATGCAATCATATTTTTGTCTAAATACATAACATTAGCAATACAGAATTTAAACACTATTTCGTAATTATCAAAGAAATGATTTAAAGTATAATATGATGAGACAGTATATACTGGTCAGTAATTCTCGAGAATGATTATGTTGCTATTCCTTTTTGTTCATGTAAGGAAGTTGCCAAAAATTACGACTTGTTGAGGAATGAAGTTATGCATTTATTGTATCTTTTTGAAAACTTGGAAAAAGTTGTCACATAATTGGAATTCAAAAAAAAACTTCAGCTTCTATACTACTAACATAAATCATGTTTTCAACTGAAAATATTATTTTAATACAGTTATCTTCATCTAATTGATTATACATAATTTACTGCGAATTATTATAGGCATTTGCAGATGCAGTAAAATTATCAACATCAAAAACAGATATCTTCCAAATAAAACATTGATAGTATATTTGAATCAAATGGATTGTTTTAAATAGAATTAGATTATGAACTCAAAATATCTATTAATTTAAAACTGATATTTAAAAATTAATGGCACATTAAATAAATATTTTTTTCCAAATAATAGTGCGAATATCCCTAATTCAAAGCAATTGTGGTGATAAAATGAAAATAATTTAAATAATTAAAAATGCTGTGCAATAAGTCTGATATAACAATAGAAATTGAGAAAAATTAGAGTGGCATAGCCTAACTCGAAAGCTATTAGCATCAATAATCCCTAAGGTATATTGATGAGTTATTTGAGCCCCACAATGGATTAATATTAAACCATACATACACGTATGCAAAGCAAGAAAATGAATAAATGTTAGTGAAGTTGATGATTTTTAAATTTCAATATAAAGGTTTGAGTACGTGGCAAGGCGATTTTTAATAAAAAAAATGAAAAGTATTTTTTAGACAAACCTTTAAGAGAATTCACTATATAATCTTCAAGAAGTTTTCAATATTTGTAGTCGCAACATTTAACAACTTTTTTTTTATTACAATCATATGGGCAGTTAAAATTTTTCTTTTCTAGCATTATCACTTGATAATAAATGAGTGTTTTGCAAGAGACATCCGTATAGCTCTGAATAGTGCAAATAGATGAATCTGTTGGATAATTGTATTTGATATTTTAGTTTCTCTTACTTGTTTGGCTAAAATAAGTGTAAAAATGAATTAAGGTATATTTATTGGAAGTTTCTGGGATACTAGGAAAATCTAAATCATCATATTGCTACCTCTCTCTTAGATTGCAGCTATACACAATTTATTGTTATTGCTCTCTATTCTTTTGTCCAAAAACATTCTGGCAATTTAGTTGAGGTTCTAGTGGTATTCTTACTTTTAAGACACAATATTTTGTGGTGTTTTCTCAAGTTATGATCAATCTCTCTATTTATGGCCCAAATATTTGTTTTCTTAAAAATATTTTACACTCGACCGCTTTCTAGAACTTTATACAAGCAAGTACTGGGCTGGCAACTATTGAAGTCTTTGAAATGAGAAATTTTGAACCAGAAGTGGATTTAGTCATATTCAGAAAAATGTTTTGTAATACAGTTTTGGTAGTATAGTTGGGTCGGGGATGAATAAATATGATATTTGGTAAATGAAAAATGGACTAAAAAATTTTTAATGACCAAAAATATTGAATTATTCTAATTAAAATAAATTTTACATAAAAAATTTTTTTGAAAAAAACAAGTTAGCATTAGAATTATTTAAATTTTAGTAAGAATTGCGTTTAGTTTGCAAACAAAACAAAACCACTCTGATGGCCAGATTAACTGATCAGAGAAAATGTGTAATATTGTAATTTCAAAAGTACTATTTGTCAACATGATCAAGATCAACATATAAAAGTTGGCGCTAATATCTTATTAAGTAGATTGAATAAGTGATGGAAAAATGGATCAACAAAATTTAGAAAATATGATATTATTAAAGTCAAAGCTGCCTTGCATTATGAGATTATAATATGCATCTGAAAGATCAGGAATTTAACACAAATTGATTTTTGAAATACAATTAACTTATTCCGACAAGCGAGTTTATTTTACAAAAGATGGTGAGAGTATGTTAAGATCGCAAATGTGTCAAAAGCCCCATTCATTCTAAAACTTTAACTTTTATGATTTTTTTAAACAAGAATGAAAATTTTTTGTAGTTTTTTTACCAATCCATCATTTTTGTTTGTTAATCTTCATGAGATGTCTTCGTAAATCATGTTTCAAATACTACATAAAAATTATACCGAAAACTTCTAATACCTAGTTTTTAATTTGTCACACTTTTTCATTAGTTAGGAAAATGTATTTTAAGTATATATTTTTGGCACCAATTGCCGATATGTGTGGCCAACATGTTGGGAGCTAAAATGGATACAAAAGTTTTGTGTACTATAATATGTAAAATAAAGATACCCATTGACCGGACCAATATGTAAAAATGATGTGGAAACTTACTAGCGAAATTTTTAAATGCTGAGTAGTAATTGGTTTAGCTAAAAAAAATTGGCTAAGATTTTAAATTCTGCAATTTAGAACTATATAAAATTAAATATAGCATTATCACTGTTGTCAACAACATGTTTTTCTTTGTATTTCACGGGAGAGAAATTTAATATAAAACCGTATGACAATAGAGTTAAATGTTTTCAAGATATCAAACAATTGATGGGTTGAATATTCATTTTACACAAATAATTAAATTAAATTAAACTAAATTCCCCGTTAAGTAGTATTCAATTTTTAAAAATGGCTTGAGTGTGTTCAATTAAACGACATATTCAAGTTTTAGAGAAAAGCTCCCGTATCATACAAAAATAATCCTAAAAAATTATCAATTCATTTATCAATTATGACTTAGTACACAATTTAAGATAAAGAGGGTGAATAAAACAATGTATAGTATTTTGATGCGTTTAATATTGCTGAATATAAGTTAATCTTCTGTTCTTTAAGATTGTTGAGAGTAGCACATGATTGTGATTTACCAGGGCAAACTATTACTAGGTATTCCTACCAAAACATTGAATTAAAACTGATTTAGTTTTTAGAAACCATCAAAGAATTACCTTGCAATAATCTCCTGGTACTGTTTCTCCTAATAGATTGCCTGAAAATTGCTAGAGAATTTTACTATGAGATATGATTGACACTGCTAAACTGGGAGAGGATTTAAACATTACAGGAGTCTATATAAAAACTCTTATAATGAAGTTTTCAATGCTAAAAACGAATTTCCTGTATTTCCAACCGTTTTTGAAGTTAACATAGTAACTAGAAAACATATGGGAGCCGACAATAGTCTAAATAAATAAATTATCAAATTGGTTTTAAAAAAAAAATAGAAATGATAATTTGAATTTTTATATAGAATTTCCAAATATGGCTATTTAAAATGATTGTCACTCTCCATTCCTTTTGACTCTGACTTTGATTCAACAAATAACAAAGTAAGAGTAACAATAAAGAGCTAACAAAAAATATTTTGAAATTTTAGTGAAATTGTAAAATAAATATACAATAGTTTATTCACCATTTAGTCTAAACGTGACATATTTAAGTGATTAAAAAAATGAACTATAAAAAATTAACTTTTAATGTTAAAGCCGCACTATTAGATAATTGCATTTTAAAGTTGTATCATTCATTTACAAATAATGTTTTTGACTTAATTTTTTGAAAAGGCCATTTCAATATGGTTCATTGATGATGGAAGAGAGATCACTCAAAGGTATAACATTCAAAAAAATCGCTGATCTAGTTTAATTTTTTTAACAATACTAATATTTGAGTGTGATAGCACATTTTTAAATTATCATTTTACTAAAATCTTAACTTGGGCTTTTTTAAATCATAACAAATAATATTTCTAAAGTGCAAACCCACAATATGATTAATTTTCTGATAACACAATGTGTTTGTCAATTTTCGTCAATAGTTACTAGCATTTGTATAAAAGAAATATGAATGTAGACTATTTTTATGGTTTTCATTGTGGAATACCAAACATGATAAAGTTTGGAAAAAAAGATATTTCATGCTATCATAAACTATATATTTTCAATATTAATAATATTAATTTTGGAATCACTCAGAATCTCGTAAAACAAATGTAATAAATTAATTTAGACTTATCAAGGATTATTAAAATTAGCTTTTACTAAATATTATGTGTTAGGTGCCACTGTTTCAGAAATGAGAGGAAAATCCAAACTGCCATATTATCAAAATTATTTAAATCAAGTTTATTGGTACTAAATTAATAAATACTTAAATGAATCTTGAAATGAAATGTACTTTGTATATAAATAAAAATCAATGAAAAGCAATAAAATTAATGGAAACCATTTTAAAGCCACTGAACAGTAATGGCATTCTGATGCTAGTCAATGAGTCTTACAAGTTTAAAACTTTTGCAATAAATAGTACTAAATTTCATTTAAAGTGCAAAATTGTGTACAAACCAAATTTAGTGCAACACACTTTTACTTGTGCACTACTCAAAATCTACAGCTGCTGGTATAATCAGTCGGGAATGGACCTCAAATATTGAATAGATTGCAGTATAATCAAAAATGCTTTCAATGTGTTGAGAGTATACAGCACTAAATTCAGATCAATAAGATTTTAAATAAATTCAATAAAAGCGTTGATACTATACATTTTAGCAACAGTCATAAATTGCTTAAATTTGTATTTTTTAATAAAAAATTTTATTTTATTGAATAGATTACATTGAAATATGGAAATTCTAACTGCAGTAATTTCAACAAATTAGATTCATTCTTTGAGAAGACGTTAGTGATAAAAAAGAGATAAAGAAACTGAAACTGACTAAAGGAAAGTCGAAACAGTGATATGTTATACTAAAAAACTTGTGGCTAATACATGAAAGAGCATTTTACAATCTAGAAATACTCAATGATATTCACATATATTTTTTACAAAAAAATTATATCAAACATTGTGAGAATAAGACAAAAATAAAAATTCCACAATATAAACGTAAAATAGAAATTATATGGTGATATACAGTAAATGCCCCACAAACTAATTTCATTATACTCCTGATTTGTTGTACCATTACCTCCCCTCAACAATAACCTTTTATTGTATACTTCTCGATTTGCTTTCATAAAAATACAATCAAATGAAATAATTGACACAAAAAATTAGACGTTTTTTTTTCGAAAATCAAATATACACTATATGTCTCAATAATCAAAGGACTAGCGTTTTTACTGGAATATTCGTTTATCAACAGATTTTTAACATACCAAATTAGCAAATATTTCATAGCTTCTAACATTACAGCATAAAAAAGTGGAAAATATTAGAAATATATTTGACAATTCTGTTTATGTTCCGTAACTTGATGTCACGTTAATAGAAACTGTTGGAAGTGGAACACATCTCAAAAATTGTATGACTATAGTCTCATTGTTTTGATAATTTTATGAGATTTTAACAACTGGCATAGGATAGAATTTTTTTTTATTTGCAGCTTGAGTCTATTTCAATTCAGTTTAATACTTGTTTTAGGGTTGTTTCAAACCGCTTTAAATTTGTCTGAATCATACCACATTAATTTAATTTTTAATATTATGGCAATGATCCTCAATTTTGTGTATAAATATCAAAGTATTCCCTTTGATTTTATAATATTTCATTTCTTAGTTATAATTTCTATTAATATAGTCTGAAACTGTCTTGGAATAAACTTGAATTCTAAATGGAAAAAAATTCTAGTGATTACGCAGAAATTTTTATTATAAACCCTATAGCTTAGCTCTCATAAAAGTATCTGCAAATGAGGTCATAATTACAAAATTGTCGGGATACTTTTTACCTTCAATGTAAAAAAGGCTTGCTTGAGACTACATAATGAATTCAATATTTTGCAACCCCAATTTTTGTTTGCCCCTTTGATTTTAAAACCTTTTGACTGACGCCTGTAAATTATTATTTCCAAGATCGTCGCTGAGAAAAGTAATAGTAACATCTATTTGGTGGATAGGCAAAGCAACACAAGTAGACGAGAGGTTGGCAGAAGCAAAAACCATCAGACTGTCTAGGAGATACACCAGGAGGACCAGTAAAATTAGAAGTGTGAAGAAAATGATAGATATCATTATTTAACATGCCAGATTCAAACCAAGGAGACGATTTTTCTTCACAAAGAATAATCACAGTTTCAACAGATTTTCCAGACGGCAGCATAATTTCTTGAGCATTATGAGCTTTCGAATATCCAGTAATAATTCTAGGAGACGTTACAGCATAAATTTTAGATTTTCATTGTTTATGTGGAATCACAGCATTTGCACCATAACCAAAAACGCGAATGTAATTGAATCTGGGGCAGCACCGGCTCAAAAAGTGATAGGACATTCATCATAACCATGATTCAGAAATTTCATACAGACAAAATCCACAGACTATGCGGTAATTTACTCTAACTAAGTAGATGTCAGACCTTATCTTGCAGAGTTCTGTTCAATCATTCAGTGCAGCTGTAGAAAAATGATGGGCGCCAATTTTGTCTCATGTCTTTATGGTTTATTTGTAACACGTAAATATTTATAGCTAAAATGATTTCCGGCCTGGTTGAAGAAATCGATGATAACAAAGTACCAGGACGCGCCAATATTTTGAAGCGATTTCGGACTACCGATATAGGTATGGATTAACTTCAGCGGGCAAAGGACTCGAGACGTGGATCCCTACAAAGAAGATAGCATAAATCTTGATGAAAAATAATTCACAGATAAGATGCTTGCTAGCAATAGAAATATTTTTAAGAACCAAATCCAAAACGTCTCGAATTGTGTTAAGGACGCCTTTATTAGCATGAACCAAATGTTTATGCCAGATATTGGCTGTAACTGTCATAGTATGATTAGGATTAGCTACCCGGATTTTCGAGAAACCCAATGACTTTGTAAAAACCAAATTCTTTATCAAATGTGGCAAGTAGGGGTGCACCAGGTAGCAAATACATCATCTCAACAATTAGAAGTTTAAAAAAGTAGAGATTGAATGATAAGAGAAGTGAGAAACAATACAAATAAGTTGACCAAACAATATATTTTAAACTTTTTATCTTTAAAAAATGCTGATCACGCGTCACTTTGATCATTATAAATACAGTATAATGAATTATAACATATTAAAATAATCAATCAAAAGCCTTTAAAAGTAATTGTATATTTTTAATAAAAGAATTTTATAAATTATATAATATTAGAGCTTTTAGATTAGATATAAATACATTAATGTTTAATGATTAATATTTGATAAAAATGACATAAATTTAAATATTAAAATTAATAATAATAATAATAATAATAATAATAATAATAATAATAATAATAATAATAATAATAATAATAATAATAATAATAATAA